>NW_023609038.1:0-25218 GCF_013339725.1 Rhipicephalus microplus
GAGCTAACATATGTATCGTGATACGACAACCATTAGACATTAGCTATGTATATACGTCAGTTATGTAGAAAATAATATATAACCTGCGCCATAATAAAAGTTACGCATTGGTTTAAATATTCTCGTAGCAACAGCCTCATTTTCACATTTGTTAAGTGGATTCATTTGCATATATGCACATCTCAGAGCACTTAGGTGTCCTCGTAATGCAACTTAAATGTCATTTTTGTCATTTTAATCGTTTTGGTCGTCTAAACTTTTGACCCTCCTCATGACAGCAGTTGGAATAACTTGAGTAATGAGTTTGAACAATTCAATTATGTGTACGTATAGCACCCGGATTATATAAATGACTTTGTGCCATCTGTACGTTTTAGTCTCCTTAGGGTTTTAGCTATCTATCTGGCAGCTTCATCATTGCCAATTTCTAAAAAGAAAAGTGATTTCTAAACCTTAAGTTTATGCATGCAAGGTCGATGTAAGGCTATCATTTATCCTTCAGTCATGCAGAAGTGAACATGGTAAGCCAACACTACAGCACTGCTTTTTAACTATGCATAAGTCTTCGCCCTTACGCACACTGCTTACAACCATTCATTGGTGTGTGATTGACGATCGAACATAATTTATCATCGCAAATGTTCGAAATAGCTTTTTTTAAACACAAAATACTGCTCATCGGGCTGTGAATATTTGCCTGCACCACAAGAAGTAATAAATGATAGGCTGACGGTAGTCACGATACGCAGATGCTTCCACACTTGAGTGCCTGAGGAGTTCATCACGTGCTCAAAGGCTTTGTTCGCAATGATAGTCACTCAATTTGAAACCAGTTTGTGCAACTCCGCGATGTTCCTTGAAAGAAGCTTGTGCTCTTCAAGCGATATATGTTAAAGAGACGGGCGAAGGAATAAAAACGATCAAATCATATTCACGGAGTGAATGATGATGACTAGGGTGAAGCGTCCATCAATCCGTTTGTGTTTCCGTTTGTCTGTTAGTTCTTACTTCCATCCGTCTGAGCGTCCTTCCATCAGTGCTTCCGCCTGTTCGTGCGTCTCTGTCTCTTCATTCATCTGTCCCTGCTTCAGTCAGTACGTCCGTACGTCCGTCCGTCCGTCTGTCTGTCTGTCTGTCTGTCTGTTTGTCTGTCTGTCTGTCTGTCCGTCTGTATATACGCCTGTTCGACCTTCCGTTCGTCAATCTATGGAAGACTCCAAGTACCGCCATCTCGCCGCTTTCACCATATTCGCAATGCCCACGGCCTATATGTGGCTCGCCGAGCAATCCAAGATGGCTGCAAGAGGATGATAAATCCCTGAACTCGCATAAGAAAAGATAAGACGCACGGTTGTATTCCCCATGCCGCTTTCACCGGATGAACTCTTGTTCGTCAAAAGAATGCATGACGAACCAAAGTGCTTTCCAACCGACAGGAACTGCTGAATGTTCGCTATCTCCTTTCTTGCCGTAGTGCAAAGAGTGGCGGTGTGAGGTGATCAACCTTGTATCATCGATACTTCCTGTGCGTGGTACAGAAAACTGTGCGAACTAGAATTCACGTATGAACTGAACGGCACTCCGAAATCGACCCACAGGTCGCGGGATCAAATCCCGACTGTGGCAGCTGCATTTCCGATGAAGGCGGAAATATTGTAGGCCCGTGTGCTCAGATTCGGGTGCACGTTAAAAAACCCAGGTGGTCTAAATTTTCGGAGCCCTCCGCTACGGCGTCTCTCCTAATCTTATGGTGGTTATGGGCCATTAAACCCCACATATCTATCAATCAATCGATCAGCACTCCAAAATCTTTTGTGCCGAGCCGGACTGGTGAATTTACCGCAATAATAGACAACTATTTCTAGTAGTGCCATCCCGGCTGCACAGAACCGAAATTTCAACGTAGCAATGGTTTAAAAACAACTTACGCATTGGCATTACTTGCGCAGTAAGCATCATACATCTGTTGTTTCAATGGAACAGAAGGAATTAACTTCCCATTAGGTAGCGCTTGTATCACAGCCATGATCAGACTCTACAGTGCGCAATTTCCTACTCTCGAATGTTGCAGGTTCTATCAGCGCAATTGGAACAAATATATCGACATGCGTACGCTTTTCGCAACGTCGACATTATAAAAGTTTTTCGATTAACAATGTTTTTCGAATGGCACCGGTGAAGTGCAGGAGAAGTTAGCATGGACTATAGTCGTAACTGCATATTCATTGGCCTAATGATCTCACTTCGCTTGTCGTGCTCAAGCGTGTTGGCGGCATGTGGCACTCTGTAATATCCACTGTAATTGCATAAATTCAATGCACAAGAAAAATTATACTCTTATTTTGAGCTCGCTGATGGATTATACTATAAATGCAATCAAAGTTACTTACGAACGTGAAAAAACATTAACGCATGACGGGACGTGAAGTGAAAATCTGTGCTTCTGAGCTAGCAGCTCATCGTTCATCGTCGCTGTCCCTCTCAGCGCGTTGACAACCGTCTACGGCCAGTGAAAAGTCGTCAACGTCCCGACGGTGTTTTAGGGGCGAAGCTCCTTAGGGCGTGGGCTGTGCGTCCCCTGTAGCCTGTATGTAGCCGCCTCTAGTTTAGTTCTTGCAGTGTTCACTAGATGGCGGTACCGTCCCCTGTATGTAGCCACCTCTAGTTTAGTTCTTGCAGTGTTCACTAGATGGCGGTACCGTCTTTTGTATGTAGCCACCTCTCGTTTAGTTCTTGTAGTGTTTACTAGATGGTGGTACTTGTAGCTGATGATGAAAAGATGCAAGATGTTATAAACTAGAAAGCGGTACTTGTAGTTGATGAAAGACGCGAGATCTTATAAAATAGGAATGATGTCACATATGGCGCGTGTCATTGGTTGAAGGCAATCGTTCGATTTAGTGCGGCGACGTACGCTAGGGAGAGCGATGTAATAAAATCGAGTGGGCAAAATGTACAGAGGATTCATGGTTTACCAGGTTTACCTACGGAGCTTCACCCACTCATCATCATTCACTTCGTGGATATGGTGGAATTTTTTTTTGGACATCACTGCTGAAAGTAGTGTGAGGAATCCTCTCCGTGAACAACTTCAATAGCACCAACAACGCGTCATTCACCACGCACAATCCCAACACGTCGTCACTCCCACGTATGTCTCAGCGCGGAGAACATTTCGCTCCAATACCCGGCAAAAAAGCAATCACTTTCTGTGTGCTGCTATCTATCAAAGAACGCAAAAAATTAAAACAAGCGGCAGAGCGTACGCTAAAGTTTAGAACCACACATCGCGAACCTTCGCTACTTTCTGCGTACAATGATTGTTATGGGATTCATTCACTACAAATGTACTGACGAATGCTATGCGTGCGTGAAACAAGGCGAGTTTTAACAGGAATGATCACACGATAACATTTAACTCTCCAAATTGGCTGCAGAAAATCTCGCGAAGCTGATATGTGTACTCTGAATGTTATAATCAAAAGCGCGAGTTGCCACGCAGTTTCACGAAAACTTCATGTCTCGGAAGAACGAATCAGATTTATTTTGCGACGAACAGTTTCGCATATTCACCAATGCAGAAAACGAACAAAGTGGTATGTGTTCGTTTTTGCTAATGCGCTAACACTGCGACTAACACCGCCGAACGAGGGAGCATGGGAAGCGTCTGCCCAGTGATCATCCTTGAGAGGACGCTCCTGCATTCCGCCAGGTGGCACGACAGTCCAAGAACATTGCGAATATTTCTCATAGACGATGAGAGTACTGCTACTACTACTACATACAACGCAGACGCACGACCCACGGCTTAAGGAGCTTCACCCCTAAAAAGAAATGCCGCTTCTTGGATGTTTTAAGGAGCGGCATCTCGTGTACACTCCTCTCTTCACAATTTTACCTCAAAGCACACAAAATAGGAAAACAGCGTGCAAGAATTGCCGCATATACGGAAGCTCGATTACGTGACTTGAAGGAGACGACGAAGGTATGCGACACTTCCGAACAAGATTGATGACAGGCATGTTATTAAATTATAACTGAATTCTAACTTATAGCGCGCTCGCAGCCATTTCGCTAGCATCATGTAGGTCGAATTTGGTGTTACTTGACACCAATGGATGAAGAAGGTGTGTGACTGGTGCAAAACATCTTATCATAACATGCGTGTTATTTAAGAAAGTAGAAGGACTTTCTTACATGTAAGGAGTAATGACTTTCTTCAGCCATGTTCTAAGGTTCAGGTTCACGATGGACACGTGTGCGCCAGTGTCAGTGAGGGCCATGGTTGGTACACCGTCGACGTCAACATATAAGGTTCCGATGTGCGGGCAGGGTAAGTAGAGGATTTCGGCATTGGCTCAGTATTGCAGCAACCTAAGAGCTGACTCCCATGAGTTTTCTGGAGGTGAGTACCGGAAAGAGCTTGGCGGCGATCGACAGATGGGGGAAGTGGGAGAAACGGCGTTGCGGCGAAGGGGGCGGCTGGATTGAGGGCGCGAGAAATCGTCAGGCGTTAGTTGCTTTGTTTGCGGTGACGAGCGTGATTTTTAACGCAGGATATCGACGAGGTGCAGCGTGAGACCACGGAGCAGGAGACCAAGCACAGCAGTGGTGCAAAATGGGGCCTACAGGACCGCAGTATAAGCATATCGGGTGGTCGTGTGGGGTGCACCGTTCTGCGGGTTGCATAACGGTGGGTTGCAGCAAAACGTTTGGTTGGCCGCAACAGCCACATGTAGATTTGGTGGGGCATAGTCTGGACAATAAATGGAGCAGATGTTAAAGCCAGCACTGGCTAGTTCTCGCTCCGATGGTCTGAATGAGGGAAGATGGTGGGCATGATGCTGTGACTTGGGGGGAGGGTGACGCGAGTGGAGCCACGGCTTCTATATCGCGACGGACTCATTCGAACAACGTCATCGGGACTTCCGTAGAGGCAGGCGCGGTCTTTCACACGTAGATGTAGCAGCCGTGTTTGAAGGAGGGGCAAGGCGGTAGAGAACACAGCACTTGGCTTATTCAAAGCACCAGCATTCAATAATAATATCCTGGACTTACATGAATTCTTGAAACAAGGTGAAGGCGTCTTAGTGTGGTCAGGGTCCCGCCGTGGTGGTCTAGTGGTTAAGGCACTTGGCTGCTGACCCGCAGGTGGCGGGATCAAATCCCGGCTGCGGCGGCTCCATTTCCAATGGAGGCGGAAATGTTGTAGGCCCGTGTCTTCAGATTTGGATGCACGTTAAAGAACCCCAGGTGGTCGAAATTTCCGGAGCACTCCACTACCGCTTCTCTCATAATCATAAGGTGGTTTTGAGCCGTTAAACACCAGATATCAATCGATGAAGTGTGCCTCACGCTTTTGTTCGTTTCTTCTTTATTTTTTCTTGTCTTTCGCATTGAGCAATGTCCACTCCTAACTATTTTCTTCCCCTAGCAGACGGTAGAACCAGGATTTACCAGCTTAGTGGTGCAACACATCAATATCTACAGGGAACAGGGAAAATTGGGGGTTCATATAGGCGCAGGCATGAAGTGTGTCACGGTGTAATAAGAAATCGGAATGACAACCTCTATGTGTGAATTGAATGCCGTATAAAAAACGGCTGGTCATCATTGGGTTCATGATCAATAGATCAGTTATCAATATAAAAAAGATGTGTATAAATAGGCTTAAACGAGGCACGTTTCAGTTTCCTATAATTATAGGCTCTAGAGCGCCTGGCTAGGTTGCACTCCAGCCTTAAAAATCATCGCATGTTTCTTCGGTTCCGAAGATTATGGTATAAGCACACTTTATATGTTGACACAGTCAAAGCTATGGGGGCAGAGCTTCTAAGCATGTGTTAATGCGCTAAGTAGTGCGTTTTAGTGTGATTTTGGTTTCGCAAGAGCATTCAACATGTCTGTTTTCACATGAGCATTTAATGTATTATGAGACCCTTCTCAAGCGTATTCTGCTCGCGCCTTGTCCTTTGTCAGTGGCATGTAGACTAGTTTTCATTGTTGACGCTAGAGGCACATGTGCCCTCTTGCCACAGTGCTTTTTCCGGTTAATGACGCAAATAGTGCCTGCACAGTCGGTGCAGCTTCCTCCGCTTAGATAGTGAGAATAGAGGGCCACGCCTCTACACAGCACACGTGTCTGGCGCGCTTACTTCTTTTCAGTGGGAGCTCGCTCAGTTAACACAGTTCATTACCGCTCCAAAGCATGTTCACAAATGTTCCATAAGCCAGCTAGGGGGGGGCGCGGAAGACTCACAACTCAGTAGCAGCTTGCGCTCACCTCGAAGAACTTGCGGTGAGAGCCAAGGAGCCCGAGATCTAGAGAGCTCACCGTCAAACAAGCTGGAAAATATGGGCTAGCAAAGCAGATCTGAAGCGTGTGGGCCGTGGAGCAAACACTTCATGTCTTGACGTGATGCTAGATGATTCGTATGTATGATTTGTGGTTCAATAAAGCGGGGGCCAGTTGACACAACCTAGTGTGAAAAATATGAGCGCACAAGATAGAAAAAAAAAGCACTTGACATGAAGGATGCTCATTTCTGTAGTCTTTCCTGTGAAGGGCTTTCTCCTTCTCCCTTTTGCGCTCATATGTTTCCACACTATAATTTGTGGGTCACCGGATCATGTCCGAGCATGCATCTCTAACGGCTCATCACAATAAGCCCAAGAACGCGAAGACAAGAAAGTGCCCGACACAAGCGCGGTCTAAAACTGAAAATTTATCGAAAAAACGTAGCATAATGAGCATAAATGGAGACACTGAAAGGCTTATCAACTACCACCAAGTATGTAATCACCTATCTTGTAGATATGAAACCTCAGCACATAAGAGAGTGATCGAAGACTTGCTCACGCACATGCGTCCTGGTTTTGTGTTTTGAAACGCTTCAGCGAATGCATGCTTGCACCGCTTCCTGTGCCTCATCGGCTACTTAAGTTCTTCTATCCTCATTCGCTTTGTGGCCCCGCCATGATAGTCTTGTGGCTAAGGTTCACTGCTACTGCTCCGCAGGTCACGAGATCAAATTCCGGCTACGGTGGCCGCAATTTCGATGGAGGCGAAAATGGTATAGGACCGTGTGCTCAGATTTAGGTGCGCAATAAAGAACCCCAGGTAATCGAAATTTCCGGAGCCCTCCACTGCGGCGTCTTTTTAATCATACGGTGGTTTCGGGACATTAAACGCCACATATTAATAATTAATCATGCACTTTTAGGATTAAGGGGTGGTTTTACGCCCCTATTTCGCAAGAGTGTTCTGAAATAAAGCTTAAAAGTAATTTTATTCAAATGCGACGGCAAGCCTTCAGATACTCACGTATGCACAAGTGATAGAAAATACATAGATTCGTTTAAGTGCTCATCTAACCAGTTCCACTCTAGCAGTAATCTGCCAGCAGTTCAAGATAACATGCGAAGTGAAGACGCTGCAGTAATGCTGGAACTTTTTTAATAGAATTAAATGTTTAAACGCAAAGCATTTTTATTGCATTTCGACGACTTATAGCATATCTATCTATCTATCTATCTATCTATCTATCTATCTATCTATCTATCTATCTATCTATCTATCTATCTATCTATCTATCTATCTATCTATCTATCTATCTATCTAGCCGCCTACAAGTTTTAGCTCTCGTTGCCATTTTGATAATGGCATCGATACCAAAATTGGTATCGCATAGCACGACGCTATGACGAGCATAAGTGACTAGTCATCATATGAAAATCATGAAATGTATCTCATGATTGTCAAGGTTTACATTTATTGGTCTTGCTGCTTTTGTGGCGGTTTAGTTCACGAGACAGATTGTGAAACTAGTTTGGTATGACACGACTTCAAGGCGAACATAAGTGACAGGCCCTAGCGTGGAAATCAAAACATGCACGTCATACACGTCATGACTACAGGTCACGTTCCTGGAGTGCTCGTGGTTGTTTCGATAGCTTCACATATACCAAATTTTGGATCACGGGACGTCAATGAATGACGAATGTATACGAGTTGTGCTATCATGATAATCATGACGTGCGTGTAAGGTAAGAGAATGGCTACATTCTACGCTCACAGCGCGCTGACGGCCGTTGGATACCTTCGCATATACGGAAGCTCGTATTACGTGACTTGAAAGGACGACGAAGGTATGCGACACTTCCGAACAAGATTATGATGACAGGCATGTTATTAAATTATAACTGAATTCTACACTTATAGCGCGCTCGCAGCCATTTCGCTAGCATCATGTAGGTCGAATTTGGTGTTACTTGACACCAATGGATGAAGAAGGTGTGTGACTGGTGCAAACATCTTAATCATAACATGCGTGTTATTTAAGAAAGTAGTAAGGACTTTCTTACATGTAAGGAGTAATGACTTTCTTCAGCCATGTTCTAAGGTCAGCGTTCACGATGGACACGTGTGCGCCAGTGTCAGTGAGGGCCATGGTTGGTACACCGTCGACGTCAACATAGATAAGGTTCCGATGTGCGGGCAGGGTAAGTAGAGGATTTCGGCATTGGCTCAGTATTGCAGCATCACCTCCAAGAGCTGCTCCCATGAGTTTTCTGGAGGTGAGTACCGGAAAGAGCTTGGCGGCGATCGACTAGATGGGGGAAGTGGGAGAAACGGCGTTGCGGCGAAGGGGGCGGCTGGATTGAGGGCGCGAGAAATCGTCAGGCGTTAGTTGCTTTGTTTGCGGTGACGAGCGTGATTTTTAACGCAGGATATCGACGAGGTGCAGCGTGAGACCACGGAGCAGAGTTAGACCAAGCACAGCAGTGGTGCAAAATGGGGCCTACAGGACCGCAGTATAAGCATATCGGCTGGTCGTGTGGGGTGCACCTTTCTGCCGGGTTGCGATAACGTGGGGTTGCAGCAAAACGTTGGTTGGCCGCAACAGCCACATGTAGATTTGGTGGGGCATAGTCTGGACAATAAATGGAGCAGATGTTAAAGCCAGCACTGGCTAGTTCTCGCCTCACGATGGTCTGAATGAGGAAGATGGTGGCATGATAGCTGTGATACTTGGGGGAGGGTGACGCGAGTGGAGCCACGGCTTCTATATCGCGACGGATCATTCGAACAACGTCATCGGGACTTTCCGTAGAAGGCAGGCGACGGTCTTCACACGTAGATGTAGCAGCCGTGTTTTGAAGGCGGGCAAGGCGGTAGAGAACACAGCAGCTTTGGCTTATTCAAAGCACCAGCATTCAATAATAATATCCTGGACTTTACATGAATTCTTGAACACAACAAGGTGAAAGGCGTCTTATGCTATGTCCTTAATAACGTGGACAACCTTATCAGCTTCAGCCATCTGCGAGTCCACCTTGCGGCACAAAGCGAGCACGTCCTGAATGTACGTGAGGTAGGACTCGGTGCACGCCTGGACGCGACGTGCAAGCTCGTTCTGGGCGGCGCGTTGACTTCCCTCAACCCTGCCGAATAGCTCCTGGAGCTTTTGCTTGCATAACTCCGAGCTGGTCAGTTCTTCCTCGTCCGTTTCATACCAGGTCTTTGCAGTGCCTTTGAGATAAAAAATCACGTTGGCCACACGAGCGTTGGGTCCCATCGCATACGTACGCCCACTCGGTCGTATGACTTCAGCCAGGCATCCACGTCTACATTATTGGTGCTGGGAAAGGCACCTGGATCTCTCGGGGGCTCCAAGAAGAAGGTTGGTGGGCCCATTGGAGAAAGCACGGAAGTGGCTGGAGAAGGCACGGTAGTAGAGGAAGGATCCGCTTTGTTGACATCAGCCACCATGAAGGTGGGGGGCACTAGCACCCGCTACGTAGCTCCGTCTTGCTTGAAGTGAATACCCCACACCTTCTACCAAAGATGTTACGGGGAGAATAACTTTACTGGAATAATACATAATAAACTTGGGGTTTACCTTGTCATCCTTTTCCCTGTTCTCTTTGTAGATCTTCTCCACCCGTTACAATATTTGCTCTGTAGGGAGGCAACCTTCCTGAGGCGAAAACTCGGTTGCTGCTTGTCGCTTATTCAAAAAATAATGACGTAGATACAAGAACTTCATCATTGTTGACAAAGCGTTGTTCAGGGGGACAGTTTGCTCAAACTGCTCCCAGAAAGCCGACCATTCATGTATACCACCTCTAGATGTTGGCATGCCAAGGTTTGATAGCCTTGGGCTAATACCGGTTGGCGCATTTGGAGGTGATGGGGTTGCGTTTTGAGGAGAAGCCGCTGCTGTACAGTCCCCGTTTCGCAATCCGTCCATCTTGCAGCGAATCTCGGCGAGGATGCTTATAACTTTTTTTGTTATACTCTGCTGCCACGATATACTTCGCTTCGAGCTCCTCATCTGCTAGGCCGTCCTAGAGAGCATCATTAATTTTCGAGAACTCATTACTCCAAGCTAACAAACGGTCATAGATACCTGTGAGCTTGAGCTTGTCAGCTATAGCGTCTGTTAGCAGGGACCTTTCTTTCTGTAGGAGCTTCATATTCGGGGCGCGTCGAGCCAAACGGTTATTTTTAAGGTGATTCATCGGATCCGGTGTTCAAGTCTACGAGTCTGGTCTATGCCCATAAGGAACTATTCGGTACAGTCCTAGCCACCCGGAGCATGACGCGGTCAAGTAGAAGGTCCCCTCGAGTCATGTGATGAAGGAAACGTGTCCACACGAAGGGCTTCCGCATCCCGATGTAAATCAAAACTATCGGTCGGTGAAGAAACCAGACCAAGCACCGTTACTAGATTCCAACTTATTCTTACTTTTGTGCAGTGCTAGCCTGCACACGATTGTTTTGTTTCTTTAACAACACATCTCTCATTCCATCCAGCCAGCCATCCATCCATCCATCCATCCATACATCCATCCATCCATAATCCATTCATCCATCCATCCATCCATCCATCTATCTGTCCATCCATCCATCCAACCATCCGTCCGTCCGCCCGTCCATCCATCCATCCATCCATCCATCCATCCATCCATCCATCCATCCATCCATCCATCCATCCATCCATCCTATCTATCTATCTATCTATCTATCTATCTATCTATCTATCTATCTATCTATCTATCTATCTATCTATCTATCTATCTATCTATCTATCTATCTATCTATCTATCTATCTATCTATCTATCTATCTATCTATCTATCTATCTATCTATCTATCTATCTATCTATCTATCTATCTATCTATCTATATATCTATCTATCTATTTATCTATCTATCTATCTATCTATCTATCTATCTATCTATCTATTTATCTATCTATCTATCTATATTTTTATCTATCTATCTATCTGTGTTTGTGTGTGTTTGTGTGTGTGTGTGTGTGTCTAGCCTCCTACGACTTTTAGCTCTCCGGTCGTTTCGGTGATGACATTAATACAAAATTGGTATGGCGTACCTTGACTCTACGACGAGCACAAAACGACTACTAACATACAAATCTTAACAAGTATGTCATAATTGTAATGATATAAATTTAGTGGTTTTGCAACTACTGCAGTAGTTTCGTTCGCATGATACATTGCAAAACTTATATGGTACGACATGACTGCATAGCAAACATAAGTGACAGACCCTAACGCGGAAATCATGATATGCTTCTCATGCATGTCATGAATACCTGCTACGCTCATAGCGCACTCGCGGCCGTAAAGCTAGCTCCACGTATACGAAGTTTGGTGTTTCATGACGACAATGGATGACGAACGTATATGACTGGCGCCAACATGATAATCATGACATGCGTGTCATGTAAGGACATGAAGACACTCATGATGTGCTCGCGGACTTTCGCTAGCTTCACATATTAAATTCAACATTACGTGGCGTGAATGGACAACAAATCTAAATTAGACGTCTAATCATAATAATAAGAATATTCGTGTCATGTAAAACATGACAAGCTGCGCTCACAGCGCGCTCACGACCGTTTGGATCGCTCCACATATACCAAATTAGATATCCCGTGTCGCGATCAAACTATGAAGGTAAAATGCAGGTCTAAACTTGATAATCCTGATATGCGTGTCATGTAAAGCACGGCTATATGTTACAGTCATAGAGTGCTCACGGCTGTTTCACTAGCTACACTTATAATAAATATGGTAACACGTGACGTGACAAGACGAAGAAGGTCAATGGCACGACCAAACATGATAATCAATGCATGGGAGTCATGAACAGCACAATTTACGTCCACCTCATAATGTTGTACCAATTTCGAAGTGACATATTATTCATGTTTTACATATCACTGATCTCACTGTACGGGGGAAATCTTAGTTTTTTTATTGAGGAAACACATCAAGCCACTTTGTGGAAACGAGAAGATTTATATCAAAAAAAAAAGACTGGCAGATCACATGTATCTAGGAAATCAATTTTATGTGAAACTCGGATGCAAGCTGACTGAATTTATAATATTGAATTGAAGGAAATGTTACGTGTGGCGCAAAAGGTATTGCAACATAAATGCATGTTGACATCCTCGATGACTATGCGTGTGTGTACCGTACGTAGAGGACAAATCTGTCTCTGCTTGGTCGCTGAACAACGGGACCGGCCGCAACTGCTCGTTACAATATATTTTACCTACAGCCTCACCTATCCGGCCTCTCTTCTCTCACGTAATGATGTCATCAAATGTACTGTACGCGCAGACGTATACTAAACATCCATCTGGTTTTGCACAACCAGTTGTTTACAATACACGAGGATGCCAACAGCAACACGTATATTAGCGACACCAGAAGCGGTAAGCTGATGTTAAGCATTGGTACTCACGAGGATAGTAGCCATGGACACAAGTACACAAGTCAGCCTCAGCAGATGACGTCTAAGTATAATTCACGATAAATAATTTGGTGTCTGTTTCATAGCAGTACATATGTATTTTTATGAAAATGAAGAGCCCTCACTGCAACAACAGTTGGCATTTCAATAACATTGCCGTCTATTTAAAAACCAGTTTGAAAAGCAGGTGTGACTTTGTGGTGGAATTCTTGATCTGTGGTGAAATGTTTGGACCACGACATTTACTCTTTACGTTCGTCGAGTCGAAGATGACAATGTGAGCTTTATCTTTACTATCTCGGGTTAAACTCACCTAAGCTTGTTCGCGCCATCCCTGGGCACATATAAACTGTCAATTACTTGTTGCTGCTATCTGTCTACAGGTATGTGCCACAGGTTTGGCGAAAAGAATTTGACGACGTACGCGACAGTACTGTGATACTATTGACGTGATGACCAGCGAGTTGTATTCATCACGCCAACTTACATTCACTTACTCATTCCTCTTTACGCTGACCTGAAGGGGTGATCACGAGAGCACCACATATTGGTGGCTAAATAAACAGTAAGACATATACGTAAATTGACGCTCAGAGTGTCTCAAATTCAAAAGTGCTTTGTCTAGCAGTATATGTGTGATAAGAAATGCTATGCAATGCATGAAACCATGTCCTAAACTTCGGTGAATTCCGGACCCGCACTGCCATTTTTCTTCTTTTGAAGAAACAAGAACTTTCTGCAGACACTCACGTTTTCATTCTGTCAAAGTCAAGGCAATGATGGGTTGCGGATGTGTTGGGCAAAACTTTTGTTGAGGGGCGTCCTATGCAAGGCGTAAAAACTGGAGTGGGGATTGATTCTTAAATGAAAAGAATAGAAAGTTAGCACCGTAACTGTCTCTCAGGGGGACGACACCTCAACAGTACCTAATGATGGGTGAGGGTAAGGAGGGAATAAAAGTATAGCAATAAAAGATATAGAGATAGAGGAGCGGAAGGAGAGAGCGAGGCGTAGGGACAGCCTCATATGGAAGTAAGGAGAAGACAGGAATGATGGACACTGTTGCAGGAGTCAGCGGACGGGCCACCACTCGGCGAGAGCTTTTGTCAGCGCCAGGAGATGGCGTAGGGCGAGCCAATCGACCAGAGCTGCGCTGTCGTAGGAGAACGCGGGGGCACAGTGAAAGACGAAATCCAGCGAAAGAGTCCACATCTTATGCAGGGGGCGCAAGCTGAATATACCTCCCATGTATTCGCCCTCGGCAGTGGCAGCACCATTTTTATCACCGGTAATTACTGGGACTCTTACCAGAAATAAATAACAAAATAAAATTTCTTTTACGAAATCACGTGTGACATCCCGAAATTGACGGAAAGGGGAAAAGTATGGAGAATAGCAGGGTTGCCACAGAAGCTCTTCTTGACTACTTCACGACCTAGCGTCGCTGACAGCGGAAAACATTGAGAGCTTTAAGAAAATAAAATCTCCGGGCAGAAGAACACGTCGGCAGGCCAGAAGAGAAAGCTGGCAAAAGTTTTTATCAGAGATAAATTCATATACAAAAGAGGGTAAAGTCTGGCACATGGTTGGTAGGGTAGCCGGAAGACAAGTACACTCAATCCTACTCGCATACACACAGGCTGATAGCCTGGAAGATCAGGCGAAGTTCCTCAGTGCATACTACGAGCACCTGTCTAGCTCGTCACACTATACTGAAGCTTTCGAAAAATACAAAGCAAAAATAGAAAAGCAGAAACATACAAGTTCACAAATTACGAGCCATACAACCAACCTTTCAACTTAGCTGAGCTATAAACATCACTAAACTCCTGGAGTGATTCTGCCCAAGGCTACGGCCGTGTCACGTATGAAATATTGAAAAACCTGCCGCTCAAAATGCGTAAAACTTTACTCTTCTTATACAATGCTATCTGGCTTTCTGGCACCATCCCTTGTTCCTGGAAAGAGTCTACTGTTATCCCTATTTTGAAACAGGGCAAGGACCCTTCCTCAGTTGCGAGTTAAAGGCCCATTGCACTTACAAGCTGCCTTTGTAAATTTTTTGAAAAGATGATAAACCGCCGACTTTCACATTTCCTCAAAACACACAATCTGCTCGACCGATTCCAGTGCGGGTTTTGAGAGGGTAGATCTACCACCGACCATCTGGTGCGCATTGCGGCAGGAATCCGAGACGCTCTCGTCACACAAACAATACTTCCTCTCGGTGTTTCTCGATATCGAGAAGGCATACGACACAACATGACGTATTGGCGTATTGAGAGACCTGTCTCACTTGTGTGTGCGCGGTAGAACGCTTTCCATAATCGAGAGTTACTTGTCCAATCGGACATTCTGTGTCCGTGTGGGCAGTATTCTCTCCCAAACATTTGTCCAAGAAACGGGAGTACCGCAAGGTGGTGTATTTACTTGCACACTTTTCATGATTAAAATGAACTCCTTGGACCTGTTCATCCCCCGCAACATGTTCTACTGTATATATGTCGATGACGTCCAGCTTGGCTTTAAGTCATGCAACCTGGCGATGTGTGAGTGGCAGGTTCAGTTAGGTTTAAACAAGGTCTCCTAATGGGCAGCGGAAAACAGAATCCGACTGAACCCAAAAAAGCACGTGTGTCTTTTTCTCCCGAAAGAGAGGCATGCACTCAGAACCCGACATTGAACTGAAGGGTCAACGTCTGTTTGTTAATGTGGAGCATAAATTCTCAGGCTTAATCATGGACAACAAGTTGACCTTCGTACCGCACATGAAGTATTAAAAAACAAGATGTTTAAAGGCCATGAATGTTCTTAAAGTGTTGTCACGTACTACGTGGGGTAGTGACAGTCAATGTCTCATGAACCTGTATAGAAGCCTCATTCGCACCCGCTTAGATTATTGGGCCGTTGTTTATTTGTCTGTGACTCAAAGTGCTTTGACGATGTGGGACCCCGTGCACCATTTGGGCATCCACCTTTCTACGGGTGCTTTTCGCACCAGCCCCGTAGAAAGCCTTTACGTTCAGTCAAATGAGTGGTTGCTTCATCTGCAGAGAACCTACAAGTCCTTTGTATATTTCCTTAAGGTGAAAGCAGACAAGCAGCACCCCTTATACTCCACTATTAATGATTTGTCAAGCTCCATACTGTTTCAAAACAGGCCTTCGATGAGGCCGCCCAACTCAGTTCACCTCACGGGTCTATCTGAGAAAACTGTAGTGTCAATTGAACACAGTTTATAGGCTCCTGTAGCATACCCTCCACCTTGGCAGTGGCAGAGTATAGAATGTGATGTGTCTTTCCGAGAAATTACAAAACACGCGCCCATTGCCCATATTCTAACATACTTCTTGGAACTTCAGCGCAAATACTTACGTCCTGAGTTCTTTACAGATGTCTCTAAGTCTATCTCCTCTGTGCCCTACGCTGCTGTCGGCCCATCTTTTTCGGATGCTGGCTCTCTACATCCAGAGACAAGTATCTTCAAACGGAAGCTTATGCGATAGTTGTGGCCGCTAAACACATCAAACAACTACAACTACAGAAAGCAGTCATTTATACAGACCCTCTCATTGTGGTAACGGCTCTGCAAATTGTTAAAAACCAAAAAAACCCTGTCCTCTTCTCACTTTACTCCCTTTTATGCACACTCTACACACTCAAACAACATCATGTAGTCTGCTGGGTGCCAGGGCACTGTGAGATACAAGGCAACGTGATGGTGGATCAGCTTGCTGCATCCGCCCACAAAAGCACTGCCACTACACCCATATCAATCCCGGCCTTGATCTTAAGCCGTCTCTCAAACGAAAGCTCAGGGACTACTGGCGGAGCAAGTGGAATAGACACACACAAAACAAACTACACCTTATTAAGCCACACCTTGACCATTGGCCGCCAGTATCAAAATCCTGTCATACAGAGGTAACACTAACGAGGCGCAGGATAGGACACACATACACGACACACTCATATCTTTTGTCCGGTGGCAATTCACCAATGTGTGACAGATGTGGTGAAGCACTAACAGTTCTTCACATTTTAATCCAGTGCAAACAATTAGACACTCTAAGAAAACAAAACTTTCCACTACCCTGCCGACAACCTATAACATTGCACCCTGCAATGTTCGTCGGTAGGGAACCACTGTTCACTCATAAATTGGTGCTAGCTTTTTTAAAAAATGTTCGCTTTTACCATGTCATATACACAGGCATATACAGCAGTGCGAGGCAAGTGCTTTTCAATTTAGTCACTGCAGCAGCAACCTCTCAAGAGAGGTTGCTGCTACAGTGACTAAATTGAAAAGCACTTGCCTCGCAGCCCTTGGACACAAGGGCGCAGATGAGGCACTTGTGCTGGTGCCAAATATTCTTACAGCTGTTTTTATTATCAAAACCTTTTGTCACGAATTTTTACTATCCATATACGCCACTGTCATAATTTCAATATTTATGTTTTTACCCGCAATATAGCGAGGAAACTCAAGGTCCCTATACAGCCACGCAACATGTAATTGTCCACATTTCTAGTCAATGAAATAGCGCTCTTTGGCCATCAATTGGCACATGCGCCATAAAGCGCCACACATCATTTCACCATTATCGCGTGCTAGCGGAACACGCTCGTGCCTTCACACACTAGCGGAGTGTGCCTGGGCAATGCGGCCGCTCGTAAAACTTCGTTTATCTCTTTTTATTTTTGTTCATGTCTTCTGAAGCAGCTAAACTCAAGCTGACGAATTTCTCGCTGACGAATTTTTCTGTAAGACAAGACTCCACTGACTAAAATGAAATAAACTTTTTATTTCAGGTTTTCTATATAAAATAACTCATACGTGCACGCAGATTGTTAGTGTTATTCTAGAAAAGCAGGATAAATTTACAACTTTCAGATGAATACAATCAGCAAGCATCAAACCCAGAGTATTTGAACCACTTGAAAAATTATCAACAATTACGAGTGAGGCACGTCATACTTGACTCAATCATCCTTGTACCGAGTTTCTCACTGAACTTCAGTACCAAACACAGTTTTCTTACTGAACTTGAGTACCAAACTAGAAGGAAGTGCAGAAACACAGAGAGGCTTGAAACAATCACAAATTTTTGGCAAAAAAAACCGTTGCTAGGAACAGTGTTTGGGAAAGCTTACCAGTCAATTGTCAAGACAACAACATCACCTTCAGAAAGAAAAGTTCATCTGTCAGAACAATGGCTACATTGACATTTTCTGTTATATTTTTATAAGCATTTAGCCCAAGACGGGTTCCTGAGTGAAACTCTTGGAAGTAAACACTCACAACTTGCCAAACCTTGGCTACAAAAATTTCATGAGCAGGAAGCGGCCTATGATTACTTGACGTAATTTGAACTACACACCGAAAGTAAAAGAAAGTAAAACTATACAAACGAGCCAACCCAAATTCAAACCTTTTAATAAACTTATTGTCCTGACAGAAGCTAGCCTGCCATCTTCACTAATTATACAAGTGACACTGCTCTTCTGTTAGTTTAGTCATGCTTGCACAGAACTTAATTTACTCATACGTACTCATGCGAATTCAATACTTGTTTAAATAGACGATCATTTTTTTCTGTTCACCCGCTGTCTTGAGAGAACACTGAAATTTTTCGCAGAACCAGAATATGCGGGTTAGCACACGGCAGAGCCGCCGAAAGAACCTGTTGCCCGATTAAGCCATGATCGACAAAGACAAATTTATAGTTGACTTGTTCGGTGCAGCGCACCATAGATTCCATTCTCTGCCCGCCACAAATTGTCTCTATATATCCAATAGTTGACACGCCAACCGAGTCAGACAACTGAGGGCGATCCAATTTCTAATATTCTTAAGCGATATGGGAGAAGAAGTGGAGACAAGCGCTAAGAACAAAAGTCAATCTTTTTATTCACCTTACTTGATTTAAAGTTCACAAAACAGAGAATAAAAAAACAAATATAAATATTTATTTTTAAAGGTATCAAATTTAGTGATTCGTACAATCTAGTGAAAGCAACATTATCACCAACCTCACTTCATTCAACTGGGTTCTAAGGCGCCCAGCAACCGCCACGAGCGTGCATGTTCCTTGAAACCAAAACTAGCGATGAGTTTCCTAGACCTATCTTACGTTCATAGATGCTTGCTGGTGAAATACACTCCTAACTCTAACAAGAACCTTGTGTTAGCACAGTCAGCTTCATAATACACGTGAATGCGCCTATTTTCCAGTAGGAGTAGCGATTTTACATTCAAAAAATATTGTCAGCACGAAGCACCAAGAACCGCTTCCGCCACGGACACAGACGAGTACAGTGACCTTTAGCGTGAGTGTACAGCACAAGTATAAAATGCATCTGACGAAACCATGCATTCTTTTTACATACAGTTTGCAACAGTAGATATGCTGGTCTTGCTTAATATCGACACGTTTCCGGTGACAGTTTCTCAGTGTTTCACGCTGAGAGACCCGTATCAACTGTTGGTATATATGAGGCACATCATCTTTCTGAGTGATTGCCCATGCGAGGAGCCAAATATTTAATGCTGTAAGCATGCTGTGGACATTTGTCGACAGCGCGAAGAAGTAAGAAATGATAGGCTGACAGTAGTGATGATACCAAGCTGCTTCCGCACTTGACGACATGGGAATGGGTGTAACGACGCGTCAAAACTAGAGAAGTAGAAATAGCCACAAACAAATGTAACACATGAAGTAAGTTTTCTTGATAACAATATGAACAATTCAGAATATTGGATACATCTTTTTTCTTACACTTTCATTTGTACAATGTAATATGTAAATTTTAGCGTTTGCATATAAACAAATCAGCGTTGTAAACATCACCGCCGGATTCAAAGAGTGAATGATGTTGGAGGAACTTGCCAGGGAATATCGGGTAAAACGCGAATGTTTCGTAAATATTCATCTACTATCATATAAAAGCATGGCGGGCTAGCTTCATCCCTCTGCTTCTTTTCTTCTATTTTGCTAGCTTTCAGCACAGGGTTTGTTTGATGATGAGCTCCCTTCCTTTCAATCTCTCGGTCTCTCACCGCAGACTTGGCGATGAGCCCGAACTGCTGCTGCGTTGTGAGCCAGCCTCACTGCTACTTTGTCTTCTCGGTGTTCCAGCATCAGAGCGGTCAGTGTCGCAGCCTAGTTTTGTGTTATAATGCAGAAAAGAGTCCAGTCGCAGTTTCATTTTGGGTGAGCGCAATTTCATTAGCTTGGCATCATCAACCCGGCGTGCTACGAGCGCCTGAAGATCGAGTGGCGCAGCAGTTTTCTGTGATCTCACGTTATCCATCCGGCTGGTTGCGTTAGCAGGTATTTTCTGCACGCCTCTAGCGTGTCAGATGTCGGTTCATAATTTTTAAACAATCATGTTATGGTATATTTCTTGTGGAATATGCATTGGTAACTCTCTCCAAAGCGCATATGTAAAGAACATGTGTTGCGTGAAAAATGTAAATTTTCTACATTTGACGAAATAGCGAAAGTACCGGAAGGCGAGGTGAATTCAAACTCTCGATTGAACGTGTTGTATTGAGCTTGTGTGGGGCTCATTTTCTGTTCAAGAAGACTAGCGGTTGGCACGAGTTGTGACCTTGCTGCTGGAGAACAAATCCCATATCGGTGCTAGACACTGCAGTCATGAGGGCTAGAGATGCTGTAGGGTAGGGACCTACCATGAAGGCAGCGTTTTCAATCGCACCCTTGATCTTGATAAAGGTGTTCTGAGCAGTCACGTCTCATGAAGCCAGGATGTCTTGTCCTTGCTACTAAGCACATGGTCCAAAGACGCTACTGTATCTGCTCGACTCTTAAAAAACGGCGGTAAATGTTAACTGTCAAGAAATTGCCACAGATTTGTGATAGTTGTGTGCCTAGCGAAGGTCTGGAATTCTCAGATTTGCGATGAAACTAGACAGATGCAACTGGTGTCCAGGCGATGTCCTAGAAAGAGAACGTTAGCGACACAAAACTCCCTTTTAGAGAAGGTGATGACGACGCCGCGGCCAGATAGACGTTCTAGAAGACAACAAACAAAGCTGTTTTAAGTGCACCTTCAAAGATTTATTGGCATTTAACAAGTCGCCGCGTAGCCGAACACGAATGTTAGACCACGCCTGACCGTTATTTATTGGGCGATGTCCTTGGGGAAAATTAGCTTCAAGTGCTAGTGTAAGAGGCTCACTCAAAGAATCGCAACCACAATTCGGCGGCATGTCACAGCTCCTCTTATCTTGAAGAAGATAATACTTAATGTCACTGCAACGCTTCTCAAAATTAGGCTGCTGCTGTACTCTTCTACTTTGTAGATTGTTTTTCCAAATGGTGATCTTCATCAGGGATACGCGCCTCCACAGGAGAGGACGTCGGCACTAAGTCCATGAAAACTAACACACCAAGGATGACAAGGCGCCTTTAACAACGATAAGTCCTCCTAACAAAACGTGGGCAAGCCTCTTTGGGGCGATTCTTTTTTTATTCTGCTTATCTCACTACTTCATGAAAGACGTCACTTACGCAACATACTTTCATCTACCAATAAGCAGGCAGTAAACAACATGTATTTTTTCTCGCGCTTTCAGTACTGTATTGTCACTCTGTTCTTCAGCGTGCAGAGTGCTAACCATTACACCATGAGACCGTGTCACTCTGTTCTTGACGCCTGCTTCCAGACAACCCATACTGATTGCTCCAGATTGATTCCCTTGTTATTGTTTTACTCAACACTGTGTTCCTACAGCTTTAATCATATTAGATACCCGAGAAAGTGACAGAAAGTGGGAGAAAGAGAACTTCGCGGCCATTAAAATGACATCATTAGAGTGCATAGTAAAGTTCACCGAAGCTACAACCTAACGTTACTAGTAAATACACTACCACTCGTGTAACCACTTTTTACTCATTTTGACCAAATGCCCATTGAACTTCAAGATGTTGTCTTTTTAACTCATTAATTCATGGAAGCTAGTGAAAAAAACACAGACCCGCCACCCAATCTTCTACAACGAATGATGAAGCTGTAGTATATTGCTTTCTTCTACTTTCAAGCAACATTGTAGAAAACCTTTCTGCCTCCTGTGATTGTGGTTAAGAAAGCTGATGTGTTAGGACGTGTCCACTCCCCAAGTAATTGTTACTAAGGTGTTTCTTTTTTTTTACACTTGCAAAGTTCTCGTCCTGTAAAAGGGTTCTTCACACAAAGGCTACGTCGAATTCTTGTGGCAATAAAAGCATCACCTCGTAGGTAAGGCTATCGAAGCCTCCTATGCTGCCGAATGAATTGTTCTGGGTGGCCTAAGAAACATATGTTTATATATTCATTTTGAAAGCACAATACTTATTTGTATCATCAAACACAATATTTTAAAAGCGGCTCCTGCTAGTGGCGTCCACACTAGCCAATCAGAAGGACATCATAGGGTGAAAAAGTCAGAGAACTATGTAAAAATGAAATCATTTGTCAAAAATATTTCTGATGTTGTCTTATGAAGTAACACATGGACATCACCTCTTCGCTTCGTTCCTTGATCAGTGTGAGTCGTCCACAGAGGCAGTGCAGTACAAGGTAGTCAACTGAAAACTGACCTTGCCTCTGATTCCAGAAGCATTGCCATACCACGTTCGTTGCAGAAAGGTTTTTTAACGTTCGGCAACGTGTAGAGCACATCATGCACATTGACGTAAAAGCAATAAAATAGAGAACATGTCTTTACCCTTTGAGTCGAATAAAATAGATTCATTTGTGGCCCAGTGAGCTTTTGCAATGTCGCCAAAGCACAATATATTAGTAAGCTGACTTGCAATTAGAGAGGCTTGAGCGCGTGCACGCCGAGGCAGCATGACAGTTAGAGATGGTCATTGGGATGCTCTGACAGTCTCAATTTGTTTGTTTTTGTGCTTTACGATACTGCAGGCTAACAGTTCTGCTCAGTAATCAAAAAGCTACTTATACAGTACACAAAAATGCAAGACAGATTGGTAGTTGAAAAAACGTTATAGGGTAAACAAACTATATGACGACATGCCAAAGAAATCAAAGAAGCAAATGTTTACTAGAAATTAAAAAAAACTGTACTGTAATATGGCCAGAGGAACACCATTCCTGCCGCGAACGTTGTGTGAGGAAAACAATTGTGTGAAAGCTTTTTCTAAGGGGAGCTGCTGAAATGAGACATGCTGAAACTAGCTGGGGCAAATTATTTAATTTAAGGCTTGAACGTCTGGAAGTAAGGTGTTTAAGCATTGAGATTTTCAGTTTTATGGTGAAATATTATGCATACCTAATTATCTACCACAGCAGTGGTAATAAAATTCACAGGACCTGGTTAACTGGCGTGCCAAAAAAGAAAACTTCGTTCCACAATGAACGTAGTCACACTGGGATGATTAATAAAGACAACAAATGTGACAGTTTTCCTTTGTTTGTAAGAAGTGGGATAGTGTTCATTTTTATTCGCTGTGTGAGCCAGTCGTATTTACGTAATGCCGAATGAAGCACATTCACTTTCCTGGAGACTCCGGCACGATGTAGTGCGAAATATTTTTTTCTGAAGGCCAGCTATAAGCAAATACCATCTATGCAGGTGCCTGTAAAAGATGAGCTTATTTGTTGATTTCCTTCCTGCCTTTTGGGCCAGTGGAAGAGAAGCACAAGTATCTCCCTCCAGGCAGAATCCAAAGCGACATGGCCACAGCCACTTGTGCTAGACGTTGGCCGTCTTCTCTCGAAAGCACATTTCTATCACACCCTTATATCCTCTGAAATAACTCTGTTCTATCAATTCCCTGGTTGTTACGCCGGTGACCTGTGCTCACCGCGCACGTCCCCCTGTGAATTCCACCTTCCTGACGCCTTACGCCTCGAGTCTCAAACTCACCTCAGCTAGCCGGGGGCAGTCCTTCAATAGTTTTTCGAGAAGATGGTAAATACAGAAGGAAAGAGGTAGAGCTTTGAGCAAAATGCCAGCTAGTGTTTCTATTGTAATGTGCCTTTTACGTCATATACAGTTCTTTTTAAAAGCGAAGTCGGCTACGAAAACAACAACATATTGATACCAATCTCCATCTTAAAATCGAGTAATAAATGGCAATAATTTGTTTTAGTTGACGGTTTTCTATCCACACATGAACATGAGTAAAAAAGTCATTCTAGAACTTATGTACAGGTAGGTGGGGACTGGTCGTTCAGGGTCCACCCCGTACAAAAATAGGTTGTCTCCTGCTCACAGGAACGAGTTGGCGTCGGCTGCAGCCCGGGCATCCTCAACCAAGCGCTGTTGAGCCGTCCGGGCAGAGTAGCCGGGCATGGCAGCCTATAAGTCCTTCCGGGAAGGGTTGAGTAGACGGGTGAGGTTTGGGGTATGGCACCACGCCCAAGGCATTCGATAAGTGTCATAGGAATTTCTCTGAGAGTGAGTGCAGTTCCCATCCGAACGTCGCTGAAGTGCTTTAGGTTTTCCAGACAGAATTGAGTTTTGGTGTAAAGGCGAAGGATTCGCTCTTCTTCCTTTGTGAGGCTCTTTCAGCATTTTGAATGACTGGGATAACTGGATTGGTAACGTTTTGTTATCTTCTGGAAAGTGCGAACGGGGTTGGTCTCGAGATCTGGGTTGGTATGGAATCGGGATAAGGATGGTGCCCGGAGAGTGAGAGCTCAGGCTGTGGCATCAGCCACCTCATTATCGTTGGGGCTCCAGCATGTCCGAGCTTACACGATCGGTAAGTGTGCCACGGCACTATGCAGTCACTGTTTTGAAGAATTTTGTAGGCAAAGTACAAGACGTAGCTCTGTTCAATATTGTGGAAGGCATGCCTTGAGTCTATAGTAAAAAGTATTGAGTCCTGCAATGATAATAACTCTCAAGTCCTGCTAATACCTCTCGATTCCTTCTCTGCGTGCGTGACTATATGCTCACAGAAGTGGAGTTTATTGTGGTGATTTCATGGACGACGACGGCACTGTATCACTCTATGTGGTACGGGCCAGAGGAGTCTACGTGAAAAACCCCGAAATTGTTACCATAGTGTCAAGGCTCCTGCGCGCGCGAGGCGTCGGCCATTGTAGTAGTCGCTCAGGCTGGTAAACAACCTTGCTTACTTTGCCATCGTGTCAGAAACGGGACCAGTAATACCAGATTCTCTCCTTCTTGCATCCCTGCTTTCTTGTTTGACAATCATCTTCAAGCACCAGACTTCCGCGAACTCAACGAAAAATCGTCTTACAACTTGATTGAGCGAAAAACTGGTTTGGAGTATGGGAGTTCGAAAGTCACCAAATCGACTTTTGCGTTTCTTCAATAGTGATAATAAACATACCATTGTGGTTGCTTCTTAAGACACTATTTGCAGTGAAAATATTTCGGAGCCTCATTTCCCATAATTAGCCACATGTTACATTCGCCATTAA
>NW_023609039.1:0-23889 GCF_013339725.1 Rhipicephalus microplus
CTTGCTAGGCTATGATTTCTGGCGCTGGCATCAGATCTCGTAAACTGCATTGCCCGGTGCTATTGCTTGCCGGGGCTCATTGCGCAAATCACAGCAGTGCAATCCTCTACACTATCTCTGTACATCGTGGACAGTGGAAGTGACGGCCAGGGAGCCCTGGTTGAATAAGGACGCTCTGACAGGGATCTGCGGCTTTTTTATTCAATAGCCTTGTGTGGTTGCTTGCAGGAGTGTGTGGCAGCTACGCTGACGAGTCTTATCGTATAGTTGCGTTTTGTAACTTGAACGCCTCTTTTTGCATTCGCTTGGTAAATTCGCGATTCAGTGAATTGTGAACCGCTGAAAACAGTACAATACACCGATTCAACGGGGATTCCTTGCTTGCGCGGCTCATGATTCTTAGCTAGTTAGTGTCGCCTTTTTTATCCCGTTCGTTACGTCCACGAAAACATTGAAGTAGATCTCGGTTAGTCTTTTGTAGCAATTATTACCCGAGAATATTCTGCGCGAGTATGAGGCAGGCTAGAAGGTGCGTTGTAGATAACAGTGGTGCTTTTGTCGTTATGGGTATACGTAAACGATAAGCAGGCATGTAATATAAATGAGCAAACAATGAACGAGGTGATAAGCGTGACCTTTAGTGTCCGTGGTATAGTTATGTTGGTTAGAACTTTTTTCTTAAACCGTCTCAATGAGATCACTCGCGCAGCTTTTTTTTAAAGGGGGGTGATAATTGTAGACAATTCAGGCAACTTCTGTGTATTCATATTCTATCTCGATAAACAGTGGGGGATACGGTGTTTGGTTGCTGGGAAATCAACAGCTTCTTGTCTATCCGGTCATTCCAGCGACGCAGGCGCGCACGGAGCCGTACTCCGAAGCTGTCACACGGTGATAATCTGCGACGCAGTTGTAGTCGTGAACGAGTGAACGCGTATTCACCATAGAGAAATAAAGGTCTTTTCCTTTCTCTATGTATTCACGCTCTGCGACGCTGACGTGCACGCTCGCGACATCACCTTCCCGTCGGCCGTTTCGACGTACCGTTGCGCCGCCTATAGTCGCCGGAATGGACGTGTAGAAACCAGAGGTAGTTCAGCCTCCCCTCATTATCCTGTTTGTGGAGTAAATGAGTCAACTGATCATTACCTCATTATGTAGTAGATTCTCTGCCTTACGTAAAAACACTTTAGGTGCCGTTTGCCACCTCCTCGGAATAGATTTATATGCTCAAATGTGCTATCTTTCGGGAGTTCTCTCGAGGCCACAGCGACGGGAAGATGGTTGACGCATTGCAGGAGTTCGTCAATAGGTCAAAGAGGTTTAAGTGTTGAAATTATTGTTTGGTAGATTTTGAAATTTACAAATTATATTAAATCAAATACGACGCTTTATTGCATTACCAGATTACTTACAATTCAGCATCAAATTTGTTTTGTTGCATGTTCTTTTATCTGTCGTAAATAGATCCATTTCAGCCTGTTATCAAGGAAGAAATTTATGAAAACTATCCGGTTCTTGGCCTATCCCCCAGCGTTGGCATACGCCACATCGTCGAGGATCTGACTTGACTTGGTAGTTCACTGATAGCGCTTAGTTCATACACAAGTTGCTTCCATTAGCATAGCGTAATTATGTTGAACTGTACTCGCTTGAAAGGACACAATGTGAAACAAATTGTACCAAGTTACGAAAATTCTGAAACAATCGCCGTGATGTCTTTGATTTGACGGCGTCCATATTAGTCATACTTAGTTTATGATCGGTGAAAATTGGGTGCACTGCCCTCAGAACAGGCCATAGAGATAGCATGCCAACAAAATACGAAAAATAAGACTGTCATTCATAACGTCACCAGCGAAAAACTCTGAATCATTTTTAGATCACTACACGGTTCCCGTGCACGCTGTAGTTGTCCGCCACCATCCCGTGTTGGTAACCACTATCGCACAAAATAAGAAAGAAAAAAACTCGGTAGACGAAAAACAAAAAAGCCAGGCCTGCGCGTAGGGCGCAGCATAGTCACAGCGAAAGCATGAAGAGGGGCCTTTCAGAGCCTTTTCTTCGCATAAATTCTAAAAGCACACTTGCTGAGTACCCACTACTTGATAAATATTGGTAATTATAGCATAGGAGGCCGGCAATAAGTATACTATCATTCGTCATTCTTCGGAGAAGCGTGGTAGCCGCTGAACACATGTAACGAATTTTGTGTTGTATTCAGTGGCTGACGACGATGAAGAATTACGCCTGAAGTGGGTACGTGCCACAGTTAATAGGTGATGAAGAACAAGCTTTTGTAGTGTGTCGGAGCATTGGACGACCCCCACTCGTTATGTGATTCGCATTGTGTGACGCCTGGTTGTTCATTGCTCTTCTAAAACGCTTTGATAAACATATTACCAAAAGTTTGCGAACGAGTCTTGGTCCAGAAAACATATAGTGTCTTATGGACGGTGACTGCACGATTGCTCAAAAAAAATGATGTAGAAGAAGGAAGACATTATAAAAAAATAAAAATCCACAGAGTGAGAAATTTAAAAAAAACTTGAAAATCAGCGCTAACATAATAACGATAACCTGCTTTTTGGAGCCAACCATACAGCTGGGTTTACCAAACCTGATCAATTTGGAATGTATGTTTCAATTCATTCACATTTTAAAAATAACTTCCCGACTCCTTTCTTTTCGAGTATTTCTTAAAGTTGGTTTGTTGGTTCTTCAGCAACTTGACGCAACCCACCTAGGGGGAATTAATTCACTTCTTGAAACTAAGGGTTGAATTCATAAGGTACGAAATATAAGTAATAATTTAAATGTGTTGAATTTCTACAAAAAACCAGCGAAGTTTAACAAAGACACGCAAAAAGAAAAAAAGTATACATAAAACAACCGAATTAGCTATGTTTAGCATTCCATTCTTTTAGATTCTCGTAAGAAATTTAAAACTGCGGTAAAAAGCTCCTGTTGCTGAAACCAAATGCGATTTCACCAAATGAAAGAATCGCCGGAAGTGTCAAGTTTAAACCCAACTTTCGTAGGGGTTCTTCCAGTAGTCTTTTCCTTCAGTGATTTTTTAATTTTCGGCGTGACAAAAAGAAGTGCTCCAATGATTTCCTCTCATTACAGTGAAAGCACAAAGGCGATTGTGCCAAACCCGACCTATGAAGGTAAAAGTTCAATAAAGGGACTCGACAACGCAGCCTTGTAATCACTAGTTCTTCCTTTCTTGATGAACACCACTTGTTCTTCCAAGAGAACTTTTCGAAGTTATTGGCCCTTGTGCGTTTTTCAAAGCGTGCTGCTGTGATGTATTCAGAAGTAAGCAAAATAGCTAAAAAGGACAATCAAGAGAAGATACAGCTAGTGCATCTACATGCTCATTCAGAGCTAAACCTCTATGGCCTTGGTACCCACACTAGTCGAACGAGTCGCCCATGTCTAGGAATGAGGTAGTAGAAAGTTTCCAAGGAAAACGTTGGTCAGCTTAAGGCAGTGCAGACAGAGAGACAGTCTGTTAGAACAATCACCGCTGATAAATCTTGGGACACTTTACGCAATGGTAGGACTATTGCCTGTAGCTAAGCTTGGTAAATAGGGGTAAAGTCGGGTAATCGAATTGAGAAAGGCCAATCTAGAGAAGATAATATGATTCTCACGCCAGCCTTCTCCTTATAAACGGAAGCATCAGTGGCTATCACAATGGATGTGTCTCGATTGGCCAAATGAACTTCCAGAATTCCACTTATACTGATATGGAAAGTTTTTTTTTGCATTCTTGGTATATATAATCAAATTCAATCCCAATACATCTACAGTGTTGAGCTAAGCATCGGAAGACTCGTTTTGCTGCGCCTACTCGCTAGGCTGTGATTTCAGGCGCTACCATCAGATCTCGTAAACTGCATTGCTCGGTGCCTCTTGCACTGCCTGGGCTCATTGCGCAAACCGAATTGAGCATTCACAACGAAAACCAATTTGATTTGGCTTAAATATGACCTTATTCTTCATCCAGGAGTTTATTCGGCCCTTTAGAACCCTCTCTATGAGTTTCACCATGTTCGAAGTTACCGAGATGGGTCTGATATTTTCTATGGTAAAACCTAATCCTTGCTTTTTATTATTGGGATTACCTTAGCATTTTCCAGTCTATGGCATCCAGGCATACTTTAAAGAGTAGTTTATAGGATTGAGGATGTCGCCGGGGGATAGCTTGAATAAAATTTTAATCATAGGAACTGTGATTCCATCTGGATCAGTAGCTGACGATGGTAGATCTCGAATGACTTTTGATGCTTCAGACAGCGTTACGTAGAACTTAAGGGCACCGTTTTTAGACCATTGGTGGTTGAAAAATGAACACATACTGTGACATCCTCTGAGGTGATGCATAGATTTTAAGGAATGTTGTACTGCTAAAATATGCAATCTTTGGATAAGAGAAGGCAGGCGGGATCTCTCATGTAGGATATTGTTCGCAACATATTAGGCAGACCTAGGCATAAGCGTAACGATTCGTGTTCTAATAGAATCAGTGGTCACTACTGGTTAAAAATTAATTTTGCTGCAATAATGATGATGATGATGATTCCACAGTCATGGCTCGCACCCACTCAGAGGGATCGGCCAAGAGTCTATGACTTAATTCAGTGAGGCTTTTCTATTTTATATTCAATATTGATACCCCCACCAGAGAAAAAAAGAAAAAAAAGAAAAGACACCGAAAGGTAGAATGAAAGGAATGCAATAATTGTTCAGAACAGACAATGCATTCATTACCTTAAATAAGAATTAGCGTGGTTTGTTTGTTTGTTTGTTGTTTTATCCTCTAATCCATGGCTCGTACCCACTCTGGGTTTTGGCCAAGAGAACATATAGTCTCATATGGACGATAACTGCATTATTGCTTACAACGAGAAAAAAAAGGGGGGGGGGAGTTGTATAGTGAAGACAGTATGTTAAAGAAAAAGAAAGAAACCAAAGATTTAGATATTGAGAAAAAAGAATCAACAACAAAGTATACACTAAAAGCTACAACTTGATTTTGGGAGCTGACCAGTTTGCCAAACCCGATTAATTTGGTATGTCACGGATTTATCCAGAATTGAAAATTACTTTTCGACCCGTTTTTTTTTTTGAGTATCTGTTAACGTGGGCTTTATGTTGAAAAACGTTTAGAGTCTTGAATAAAATTATACACCGCATCGAACGCATCTCTGTGGCAATTTCCCAAAACAGAGGCACCAAAACTTAGAACATTTTCTGTGGTTAAATTTAAACCTAGCTTCACAAATGGAATATCTAAAAGTCGTTTCCTAATTAATGCATAGTTACGACATGAGCCAAAATAATGTTCAATAGTTTCTGATTCTTCGCCGAACGGACAAAGGGGGGAAAGTGTCAGACCATCTCTGTGTAAATAAAAATTTAATGGGAGGACACGGCTCCGGAATCTGGAGATTATAATTTCAAGTTTTTTTTGACGGACTCTACTGAGCTTTCCATGGAAATTTGAGGTGCTGATAATCTGTCCATTGTGTGATATTTTCTAAGCTATCTGTAAAAATAGCGAATTTCCTACATCGAACCCTGATAAGTATTCTAACTCGGGAAGTACTGAAATTACTGGTCCATCGAGTGATGCTCGTGCCAAAGCATCTGCCAATTCATTTAATTGTAATCTGCAGTGACCTGGGACCACACTAATTTGAGGAGTTTTAAATGCGGCGGTGCTAATGTGTGGAACGCGCTAGGGCACGAGATTGTTCAGAGATTGTCAGAGCTGCACACACCGAAAGTAAGTCTGTTAGGATGATTGCACTGGTCTCGGTCGTAGGAATTTTAAGAAGAGTTAAATAATAGCTACTAGCTCGCCTTCAAATATAGGAGTGAAATCTGGAAGCCTTACTGAAAAAGACCAGCTGAGGAAATCAGACGCAATTCCTACGCCTGCCTTTTCATTGTTGACAGAAGCATCTGTAGCTATTACATTTTTTGTTTCTGCTGTACCAGTAATCGTTGTAGTGGTCAAAAATCTAAGAGATTGCAACTTGGCTTGTGGGGGGAAGATTTCATCGTACTCTATTCTAATGTTGATGGTTGAGGATTAATTTTCAATTACTGTGGTAATGTCTACATTTATGCAATTCAGTTTCTTTTTAACGAAAATTATCTGAGGGTATGAAATCGAGGCCAATGTGCAAAAAGAAAGAGTCAGGGTCGCTGATGAATGCGTACTCTGATCTTCGCGCCGGTAAACTCTAGAGCTTTAAGAAGGTTTGAATCGTTAGAATGCGGAATCGACAGAGGAGTGTTGGCAATCGCGCTTCTTGATACAATACATTATTCGCCACGAACCTGGGAAGTCCCAGGCATATTCGCAGGGCTTCTCGCTCTAACATTACTAGCGGTTTAATTTTATAACCAGCGGCCCCCGAGAATAATACACACCCAAATTCCAATATTGGTCGCACATACATTTTATATATCATTAACATCGTGTGTCTGCGCAGCCCGTATTTTCTGTTGCTTAACCTGCGTATAAACCTAACGCCCGTTGTGCCTTTGCTGTTATATATTCAATGTGTTGGCTCCAATTTAGTTTTTCATTATAAATCATTCCTAAGTACTTGACTGAATCAACTTGTGGAATAGGTTCCCGATTATACAATACAGAAATTGAAACTGTATCTCTATAGGAAACACCAAGAGCGCACTTTTACTGATGTTCAATGACAATGAAATTGATTGCAACGAAATTTCTAGTGTATTAATATATCTTTGCAGTTTAAGATGTAGTGAGTAAATGTCGCTCTCTGCAGCGAACAACGCGATATCATCTGCATAAATGTAGACACTGACATCCTGAACAATTGGAATAGAGCTCATCAGTATATTGAATAATGCTGGAGATAGGACAGACCTTGGGGAACACCACGTTTCGGTTTGAATTTATGCGAACAACAGCCACCCTTCACGCAATACAATTCCCTTGATTTTAGGAATTCTGCGATACATCAGTAATATACTGAGGAAACTTTAGACTCTGCAAGGTGGTCAGTAGAATAGAGTGCTCGACACTGTCGTACGCTTTAGCTATGTCGAGAGTTACTAATGCGGCATACTGTTTCCTTTTATGAGCAAGCTGTATTCGACTCTCTAAATCCGCATGGGCGCACCAAATCGAGCATTCACAACGAAAACAATTTGATTTGGCTTCAATATGACCTTATTCGTCATCCAGGAGTTTATTCGGCCCTTTAGAACCCTATCTATGAGTTTCACCATGTTCGAAGTTAGCGAGATGGGTCTGATATTTCTATGGTAAAACCGAATCCTTGCTTTTTTAATAATGGGATTACCTTAGCTATTTTCCAGTCATATGGTATCCAGGCATCCTTTAAAAAGTAGTTTATAAGATTGAGGATGTCGCCGGGGGATAGCTTGAATAAAATTTTAATCATAGGAACTGGGATTCCATCTGGACCAGGAGCTGACGATGGTAGATCTCGAATGACTTTTGATGCTTCAGACAGCGTTACGTTTTCGAAGTCAGTGCTTATGCTAGACTTTTGCCAGTTGAAAGCCATAATCGAAGAAAATCTAATTTATAGACTTCTGCCAATTGACTCTAAAGAGTTCTTCGTTTCTTCCAATTATTTTTTTATAAACAGTATTAATGCAGATGGCAGGATTTTGCGAGATCGCATATATTGAAATAAAGCTTCCTTATTTTGGATTTCGAGAGAAAATTGAAATGTCTTTTATCATATTCTTCTCTAGCTTGGGCCACCATGTGTTTAAATACAGCGGCAAGAAATTATAATCTGACCAGTTCTTAGGGGACTGATTATGTATTAGCTTCTTCCAAGCTGCCTGTCTTCGTCTGTGATCTCGTGAACAGTTGGAATTCCACCAGGGGCTGTAGGGTACTCTCTTCGCTGATTTAACAGCAAATTCAGCGTTTTTGTATACCCTTTTGATTACTGCGCTTATTTTCATAGCTTTAGTGTTATCTCGATCCTGAGAAGGAGCGTCTAAAGCAGTTTTTAGGTCGTGTTGAAATTTCGCATAATTTTAAAGGTCCGGGCATGGAAGAATGATGGTTTGACAGGGCAAGCGATCTCGAACATTATTGGAAAGTGGTCACTGTTGGAGGCGCAATCAAGGGCTCTCCACGATGTACTAGCAATGACCGAGCTTACAAAGCTTAAATCTAAGGCGGAGCGTGAATGACCTCGAATAAATGTGGGAGTTCTAGCATTAAGGCACAATAAGTTGTTGTCTGCCGACCAGTCCCACAACCGTTGTCCACACTGATCTGTTCTAAAACCCCAGCAGGTATGGTGAGAGTTGAAGTCGCCGACTATAATTTTCTCTTTACAGCCTGAATTAGCAGCCATATCTAACAATCTCGTGTCTTGAACGCCTACAGGAAAGTAGACGTCTATTAGCGAGAAAGGCAAGTATCCTGGCAAGGTAATATCTAACGGGAAAATTTCGCATTCAGAAAACATACATTTGTATGAGTTTTGACTTTTAAACTAATTTTATTGTTTATAAAGAAAGCTAAACCTCCACCTTTGGATGGACGGTCTAGACGAAAGGTTTGGAAGTTGGGTAGGTGAAATACTTGATGTGGATAGCCAAGTTGCTTGTAATGCAATAATAGCCAGATCGAATTCGGAAGACAGGTATAACAGATATGTTATGGCTGAGTGAAGAGATCGGCAATTCCAATGTATAATTTTAAGAGACCCTATGATTTCGTTAGAATGGTTTCGGCAATCACCTTATCTAAAATACTTTCTTTTAGAAAGTCGCTTTTTGAAAGGTTGTCTTTCTGGTATTTCTTGCTTTTTACATGTTTCGGCGAGCCAGGTTTTTTCGATACAGGGGATCTAGAACGCTTTAGGCGTTTGAGATCTATGTCCATATCTTGTGTGTCCTGAGAAGCTTCCTGTGCACCCTCGCTTTGCCTCTGAACGCCTTCTCCAGAGGGCTCTGCAGACTGTGCATCCTGTGGAGTTATCTCAGATTCTGCCTCACTTGTCGGGTGTGCAGACTCAGCATTTTTTACAGCCGTACTTATATCCACCTGCATAGACTTGTGCGATTTGGTTATTCACAATGTGCGACAGCGACTCACATAGGGTGGTAGCAAGGCGTTACATAGCCTTATCCACAGCCTTCTCGATCATGTCCGCAATTGATAGGGAAAAGGATGCTTCCATTGCTATGTTATGGCAGGCAGCTGCTCCTGCATACCCTTGAGTTAGGGCTTGGATTTCAGCAATGGCATCCTTTCGGGAGCATCGCCATCTGTCTACAATTTCAAGGATTTCGATTTCACGTGCCTTGGCTGAACAGTTTGGGTTATCAGCGCAGTGTGCTTGGCTAAGACAGCACTTTTCTTCATTACTTTTACAGTCGTTTGAGTTGTGCGTCTAATCACAAATTCTGCATCTAGGTACTTACCTGCACCCTTTCACTGTGTGCCCATAACGCCAACACTTAATACACTGTAGGGGACGAGGTGATAGTGGCTCCACTCTGTATATAAAAGGCCGCGTTTTGATTTCGGTTGGGTGATTCGACCCGGCAAATGTAGCGATCACGGACTCCGTTGGGACCTTGTCACAGACCCCGTTGGGTCCAAAACTCGACTACATCTATAGATAGCTATCACACCTGCTTCTGAAAACATATCTTATCTCAGTTGGGGTCAAGTTGACACCGACACCCCGAACGAGGCCTTTGACGCAAGCTAGGTGATGTGGAATGAATGCGCTCACCAGGTTGGTAGCGAATAGCGAGCATTTTAGTAGGTCTTGAACACAGAGCTGGTCAGACGAGAAGCAAAGAATGCCACCCTTGCCGAACCCTGACCTCTGTGATGCTTTGGTAGTGAGTTGTAGCGGCTCTCAACTCCGTCTGAATCATTTTTAGATTCTTCATCCGTATAATGCCATCGTTGCTTGGGACCAATGCCACAGGAACTGATGAGATGACATTGCGTAAAAACAAGTCCACTGGTTATTCCTGCGAAGGAAGAGAAGCAGACCAGAGGAAAGCCCCTGGTCCAGGTGAAGAAAACGGCATCTGCCTGGTCGTACTATCTGAAAATACACTCGCTAATCAATTAGGACACTATAGAAACGCTTACGAAAAAAAAGAATAAACAAAATCATCACAACTACTGAATTCTTGGCCAAACCCACAGGCAAACGTCTGCTTGAGTTCTTTCTTATCTTCGTGGTTGAAATGGTAATGTCATGGTCATTTCTGTGCGCACGCGGCGCGAACCACTCGTGCTGCGCGGAGCCGCTAGCGCGTGCAAAGAAGAGAGAAGCCTGACTTTTCGCGGACGGTGGCCGTTTCGACGCTGCCCGTTCCCGATCGCAACAATGACTGCGCCGCAGAACTCTTCCTGGGGCTTCCTGCTGCGGGTAGCCGAGACTACTCCCACCGCCGAAGAAGCCGCTCCGACGGGCATCGCGCCCTGGGTAGCCGACACCGGTTACTTCTACTGGACCCCGGGGAGCGAGGCTCGCGGGCCGCCCTGTGGTGCGTCGGAGTCGTCAGACACAAGAGCCTCTTCCGAGGTACGCATTCACTCACTTTTTTTTTCACGTGCGGTACGCTACGTCTACTGAAAATGATACCCATGTGCTCCATCTCACCACTACCATTCAGCACTAAAGCTATGGGGTGTAAGCCAGCGGCACGTTTGCGCAGCAAAGGAGAGCTGCAGATACCTTAACACTGACAGAGTCCCGATTTCCAAGCATGATTGGCTCGTGTCACGTCGCATCGATATGTGACACGTCCATTCTTCGCAAGTATGTTGTGTGTAATCGGTTGTCGTAGCAGTATAACCACCGATAACTGTGGTTACATGTCAACGTAGCAGCACCTCTTCAAAGACTGGGCTTGCAACTATAACAGCCTGATCTTCTTTCATTTGGAGCCTCTACACTGGGTTTCAGCCACAGGGATGTTTATTCGCCGTTCAAGAATACATCACTGCGACTAAACGATTTTCTTGCTAAATTGCTGTCTCAAAATTTTTCTTATTTTTTTCTGCAAACCAGATATCGGTATTTCAAATCAACATTAAGTTACAAAAAAATTGTAGGAATGACACATGCTGAAAGCTTAGGGCAAATTCACCTTAAAATCGGCCAATCCCCTTCTTTGGGTACGAGCCATTTCTACAGGGAAACAACAACAACACAACAACGCTGGATTGCTCGAGTATGTTGTCCGTACCAGCTGTCTGCCTACTACCTGGCGTCGCTATTAAACTCCTTTGCAGATTGATTAAAGAAGTACTACTATCTCGTTTGACACTACAAATCCGCCTTTTCCATTTTCCTGTGCTGCCCTCTGGCGTTTTGGTGTAGTTTGGTAGGGGACGGGAGAATAGGCATTGCTAGGACAAAGGCCTCCGAGACCACCAGTCGTTTCGCGACTTCTCCGCTGGGCATGGGCGCATGCGCCTCGGCGTCGTAGAAAAGGCGGGTTGAATCCAACATACGGCGAGGACTAGAAAAGCTGAGGATATCGACTGTTGTTTGTAACTACAGTTGAGTAATCATGACGTTGTGGGTTGGAATCCCACCGACGGAAAGGTGTGTTTTAATTCATTTTGATTTACGCCTTATCTACAAAGAGAATGCACTCATTTGGTTGCGCGTACCCTGAGTGTGATGCCTCATTAACCTCATCGAACGCGAAATAAGCCATCGGGTGAACATAAGTGATGCAAAGAATCATGTGATTACGTCACGTTGTATGTCGTCATCAATACATTGCTGTAACTTCCCATAACGTGATGTCAGATGATGAAGCAATCACATGCAAGACATGGTCACTTAGTCAAAGGCGGAGTAACATGGTGACAATTCAAAGCCACGTTAAGTTCAAATAGCTTCGGATGTGGTGGATTAAATGTACTGAGAACAAGATCATGAATCTCCCCGAAGGGAACCCTGATGGGATGCGAAGCGTGAGCGGTTACACGGCGTCGAGCCGGTTGAATGGGCAGCGACGCGGGTGCCGGAAAACGGTTTGAAGCGAAACTCGGTGTAGCATTTACTCGAGTAAACGTTTCATTGAAACGCCAAGACACGCGAGGCGGTTGGGCTTCGTGTAAGTTTCTTCGCATATAAACGAGCCGAAACAGGGTTACCACTCAACGTGCGTTCGAGCGTTGCGGGCGGTGGAGAGGGTGAAGCGAGAGATAACTGTGTTGCGTGCGGGCGGAGGAGCTGGCAGCTGTGGGCGCTCTGGCGAGCGTGCTGCGGCTAAGGGACAGTGTGACGGCCACGCGCACCTGCGAAGCAACCGTGGGAAAGCAGCGTGACGTTTAACTCGCAGCAGCGACTTGACGTACTTGGCACCGCTCCAACACCTGCGGCAAGGAGAAGCGTTGCGGGGAGTTCGTACAGACGCCGTTATATATGTGAGTCAGAGATGTCTCGCCTCTTATAAATGCGTTTCGTCTTCGTGTTTGTCCTATACGAATGCATAAAGGAACCCGTGAAAATTTTTTTCATGCCACGGTTCTCAAGCAGTATGTACATTCATAAATTCGCCCTTTCCTTTTTTCTGCCAAGGGCCGGAAGTCCAGGCGTTCCCTTTTCTGGGCCTGCACCGCCGCGCTCTTGGTCGGCGGCCGTCCTGCTGGCCACACCATATGCCTGGCAGCCAGTTCCAACTGGATGCTACTGGCTTCAGCCGTGCGCGAAGCCAGAACCTCAAGCGCTGGACGCATAGAGACGACCACCACAGCCGCCACGTAGCGGTTGACAGACCGCCGAAGAGGACTCATGTTCCACCGTCACGACGCCAAAGACCTTAGCGGCCACGTGCACGCCACCAATCGGGGAAGGTCTCAACGCCCACTTTCCACCGTACGTCTCGGCAGGGTCGCCCCGGCTCCGGGTGTACCAGTAGGAAGCGACGAGGCACAAGGTCCATCATCCCCCCGGGAGTACGCCAGTAAGCACATCATGCAGTTGAACGAAGAAATTACGGGAACGACAAAGAGAAACAACAGGCTATACGTCACGTTATGGTGCAATTATTCCTTCCGAATTGCTCATGCATTCCGTGGCACGAGTCATGGTTAACCATGACTGGTGCCACGAGAAGCCGCCTGGTAGCGATGGAACCGCGATGGAACCGGAAAAAAAAATTCTGGAACCCTCTTCATACGAGAAAATTGGGGAGAGGTGGAGGGCAACGAAGCATAGCGTTGGGGAAGGGTATCTTGTTGGACGAGTTGTCCAGCAGATACACTTCTCAGTAATATTCATTATTAAACGTAGCGCAAAAGAGAACAAAAAGGACACATTGTGTCCTCCTTCCTGTATTTCGTGCTATCCATTTAATAGTGGAAGCTTGGAGAGTGCGAGCCTGTCGTACTTTTCTTTCTTTTCTTTCCTTCTTTCTTTATTTCAGATTACGTAAGGGGCCCCTCCCCACATTTTCCTTCCTCCATGTCGATAATTTGACCATAATCCACGTACTTAACAACGCAACCCTGAACACCACAGTTGCTACAGGCAAGAACGGCGGTGATGGCGTTGATACTCGGACACGAATGAAATTGGGCTACGTGGATGCAAACACAGCGACTTGAGACGATCTCGGGTGGACAGTTGGCCTTAAGAGATCACATTGCGATATCAAAACGGCTGATCGCCACGAAGCCTACAATCGAGAGAGGCGCGCACAAATACGTACGTCAACCGGCGCACCTCCGAGGACCGCGTTTCTGGTCGTCCAAACGTCTGGCCACTCGTCGCCCGGGTTCACCACCGTACCGAAATTTGCAACTCGTAAAAACTGCTCATACGGGTTCACCAATACGGATGGCTTCCTGTTCTCCCTTAGTGTATAGAGTGCATCATCATCATCAGCCTGACTACGTCCACTGCAGGACAAAGGCCTCTCCCATGTTCCGCCAGTAACCTGGTCCGTGGCTTGCTGCTGCCAATTTATACCCGCAAACTTCTTAATCTCATCTGCCCACCTAACCTTCTGTCCTCCCCCTAACCCGTTTGCCTTCTCTGGGAATCCAGTTAGTTACCATTAACGACCAGCGGTTATCCTGTCTACGCGCTACATGCCCGGCTCATGTCCATTTATTCTTCTTGATTTCAGCTATGATATCCTTAACCCCCGTTTGTTCCCTAATCCACTCTGCTCTCTTCTTGTCTCTTAAGGTTACACCTACCATTTTTCTTTCCATTTCTCGCTGCGTCCGTCCTCATTTAAGCTGAACCCACTTTGTAATCTCCAGGGTTCCGCTCCGTACCTAAGTGCCGGCACGATACAGCTGTTATATACCTTCCTCTTGAGGGATAGTGGCAATCTACCTGTCATAATTCAGGTGCTTGCCAAAGGGGCACGGTATCGCATCAAGAATGGGGCGTTCACCGATGCTCTTGTTACAGGTTACGCTACATCTTGCCTTCAGTTCCTGTCCTTTCGTATCCTGGCCGGCCGTTTCCACGGAACGCCAGCTGTGGCCATCATCAGACATGCTTCGGCCCGCCAGGTTTGTAAGAAAAGAGCACATAATCTGGCAACAAGCGACGTCTTCATCTGCCATCTGCGCACCGACGAGCCTAATACACGCTCACCGGACCGCCTTCACTTGGGCACAGCATCGCATCAAGAATGGGGCGTTCACGATGCTCTTGTTGCAGTGTGACGCTACATCTTGCCTTCAGTTCCTTCCTTTCGTATCCTGGCCGGCCGTTTCCACGGAACGCCAGCTTGTCGTCATCAGACATGCTTCGGCCCGCCAGGTTTGTAAGAAAAAGAGCACATAATCTGGCAACAAGCGACGTCTTCATCTGCCATCTGCGCACCGACGAGCCTATATAAACGCCCACCGGACCACTCTTCACTTGGGGCACGGCATCGCATCAAGAATGGGGTGTTCACCGATGCTCTTGTTACAGGTCAGTTACCTGAATAGTAGCGCTGGTGTTAAAACCAGCAATTACTGCCTGCTAGCGTGTCGTGCCCCCCTGATTTATGTGAAACAGTGAAGCGATACCTGCCTGTGCCGTCAAGAATTTGTGACAGTGTCATTAACCTGCTGCTACTCTGTTCGGGGGACGTTTAGCTAAACCCGGGACCCAATCATAAGATTCTAGCGGACATCCTGGAAAGCGTGCGTGGGCTGAAAGCGGGACAGGCGACAATATTGACTGAGCTCAAAGGAGTTAACAAAAAGCAGGCCGAAACTGACGCTCAAATTAAACAACTGAATGATAGAGTTGAATCCTTGGAAGCGTCTATTGCATCCCGCAGTCCGGGTGAAATCAGCCTGCCCGAGAATAGCTTATGTGTAAATGACCACTGCAGCACATTACATCCCGATGTGGTAGTGCAGAAAATAGGATGCGCCGCTCGAATCTTCTGTTTTTCGGTATCGAAGATAACGTTAATGAAGATTGGGAAGCTTCAGAGAAAAAACTAATTGAATTTGCGAAGAAGTTCTTCAAATCACCCTTACAAGGCAACAGTTTGAACGCGTCCACCACCTTGGCCGGTTTCTTCAGATAAGTGCCGACCAATAATTGCTAAATTCGTTCTGTTTAAAGACAAACAAATTGTACAAGCATTATCAAGAAAACTTAAAGTACAGACTATTCTATTAGTCAAGACTTTTCTGTTGCAACCCGCGAAGCGCGGAAAAAGTTGATCGAGTTGCGAAACCAAGCAAGCAGACATTTAAACTGCGAGTAGACAGGTTAGAAATGAGTGGCAAGACGTACGTTTATGACAGCTCTACAAAATCGGTTGTTCTTTCTCAAAGGTAGCTAAATAAGAAAGCAGGCAAAAATAAACTTCCTAAGCAACATGGTCACGTTCCTCGACCTTGGTACGACCACTAACAGTGACGTTAACTAACATCCGTAGCCTGCTGCCGAAACGTGAAAAAATGTCTTCGATCTTGGACGATAGCAATACGGACATTGCTGTCTTAACTGAGACGGTGGCTTCACCCAAATATTCTAGATGCAGAACTCTTTTCGGGCGTGAATATTTTCAGTATTTATCGGTGTGACCATTCTGAACGAAAGGGGGTGGTGTTTTGATCGCGATAAATAATACACTGTCGTCGTTTCTGATTGATACTCACTCACCCCTCGAAGTAGTTTGGGCTGCCTGCTTTTCCACTTCATCAAAAATACTGATAGGCGCTTGCTACCGGCCACCCGACGCAGGTCCTTCCTTTAGCGATGAACTCAGAAAGAGTAGAGCGGCCGCTGTGCAAAGCTATCAGTGTGAAAACGTTTACCTCCTCGGCGACTTTCACTTTCCCGATGTTGATTGGCCGTCTCTCTCTTCACCTATCGTGCTTCTGTAGAACTTATAAATTTAACTCTGGATTTTAACTTCTTCCAAACTGTTGACGCACCTACACGTGGATCTAACTTATTAGATCTAATTTTAAGTAATGCGCCTGAAACTATCGGGGCATCACATATAGGGACGGTCTAAGTGACCACAAGTTACTCCATTTTCTTATAGAAGTGCCATTTAGCCACACAGGGTAAAGATAGAAGAATTATACGAGATTAAAACAAGGCCGATTACGCAGCAATTACTCAGACCTTGAAGTATTCCTTGTTGAAGGGATGATGCCCTTGTTCGATACTCGCACCGTCAATGAAAACTGGTGTATCTTCCGGGACAAGGTTTGCGGGCTGGTCGATAAGTTTGATTCCCATAGTTACCATAACGAATGACAGGTCGAACCCGTGGTTCACTAAGTCACTCCGTAGGCTCAGAAACAAAAAAGCGGTTGTACAAAACGCCAAAAATGGGCAAACTGAAGCTGCATGGAAAAAGTACGACGAGTGTGTGGCGTGCTACTGCTCTGCAATTAAGGATGCGAAAGACAAATATTTTCCCGTGATCTCCTGTCTTTTTTGAAATCAAACCCTCGGAAGTTTTGGCAGTCGTTAACCCCAGGAAACCGACCGCCAGCATATCTTGTTACGTGGTGATGACGACAAACCCCTCTCAGATAGTGACTGTTCATTCGCATTTAACAGTTCTTCTCTTCAGTATACACAAGAGAAGACCATTCCAACATACCATTCATCGCAGATTACGACTGGGCGTTTATGCAGTCAATAGCTCTTACAGTCGAAGGTATTGCTTTTCTCATTGACCAACTTAAACTATCTATTTCATCGGGGCCCGACAAGATTAACACAAAATACTAAAGAACACAAAAATCGTATCGAGCAAATTCTTACTTCTCATCTTTCAACAGTCCTTGATGTCTGGTCAACTTCCAGATGATTGGCACATGAGTAAGTGGTTCCCGTTTATAAAAGTGGAGGTAAACACTCACCTGATAATTATAGACCCATCTCGCTTACGCAATCTGTTGCAAATTGCTGGAGCATATTATCGCTTCCCATGTTCGCCGCCACCTCGAATCAAATAATTTTTTTTTCCTCAACAGCAGGGTTTTCGAAAAGGCTTCTCGTGTGACACCCCAATTGGTTGAATTAACAACTGATTTCCATTTCAATATGATGAAAATAAACAACTGATTGCGTATTCATCGATTTTTCAAAGGCCTTTGACCGCGTTGCCCATTGCCGCCTAATATCTAAATTATCTGCACTTAGACTCAATTCCTTAACCCTTTCATGGATCCGCATTTTCTTTCCTTTCGAAACAATTCAGTACGGTTAATAACTACGCCTCTACTTCCTCTGATGTCATCTCGGGTGTTCCACAGGGTAGTGTTCTCGGACCTCTATTATTTCTCATCTACAGAAATGATTTGTCAAATAATATATCTTCCATATAAAACTATTCGCTGACGATTGCATATTATATCGAGCTATTACAATGATGGCGACCACCTTACCCTTCAAACAGACCTTTAAACTAATTAGTTACTGTTGTGACGTGTGGCAGATGTCTCTTAACTCTTCCAAGTGCCGTGCTATGACCTTCATCGTAAACACAATAACTCCAATTATTCCTACTCTATTAAAAAGGATACAATAGTGCAGTGCTCTTCTTACAAATACTTAGCGTCATTCTAACACCCAATATTTTATGGTCGGCACACATTAGTGTTATTTGCGCGAAAGCCTCAAAAACATTAGGTTATCTCCGTCGTAATCTGCGAAAGTATCCAACAAGCATCCGTAAACTGGCCTATTCGCTTATGTACGCCCCCAGCTGGAATTTGCATCTTCAGTCTGGTCCCCTTTCCAAGATTACCTAACCACAATGCTAGAGTCCATACAAACAGAGCAGCCCGGTTTATATCTCGCAATTATAGCACTCATTGCAGCGTAACAACATTAAAACAAGAACATTCTATTTCGCCATTGCACGTTCGTCACTCTGTTGCACTGTATGTTTGCTGCATAAATATTGTTACGAGTAACTTGTTTGATGATCATCTATTTACAGCGCACAGAACCCGAAGAGCAAGATGGCGTCAGACCAGCATCCAACGGAAAACCCACTTCGTCCTCCTCTTTCATGCAGGCCGTGTTTAGGCGGCTGTTTTGTATAATAACCCCCGGCGGTAGAAGCACCGTCCCGGTGCTAAATTTACGCAGATGATGTCGAAGGGGGGTGATAGGGTTTTAGCCGAGCCACGTGAACGGTGTCGCTCGGAGCTGACGATGACTTTGTTGGATCGGTTGGAACAATCTCGTACGTGACGTCTGTCACTTGGCGAACGATACGGAATGGTCCAGTGTAGGGCGACAACAGTTTTTCCGGCGTCCCACACCCGAGTAGGTGACCAGAGGAGCACGAGAGAACCCGAGAAAAGTGCACGTCCCTATGGTGAGAATTGTAGAGCTGTTGTTGGCGCGCCTGTGAGCCTGTAGACGGTTACGGGCGACTTGGCGCACGTGGTCGGCGCGGGCATGGCTTCACCAGCATATTCAGTGGCCGCAGGTAGTAACGTGTCTAAAAGTAGAGTTGGGTCCCGGCCATATAGTAGATAGAAGGGTGAATATCCGGCAGTGTTGTGACGAGATGAGTTGTAGGCGAACGTCACATACGGCAAATGAACGTCCCAATCATGGTGGTTTGGCGCAACGTATTTGGCAAGCATATCGGTTAGGGTCCTGTTAAGGCGCTCCGTGAGGCCATTTGACTGGGGATGGTACTAAGTAGTAAATTTCTGCTTGGTATGGCAAGACCTCAGGATTTCATGAACGACAGCTGATAAGAACGTGCGGCCACGGTCGGTGAGAAGTTGACGGGGAGCGCCGTGCGCTAATATTATGTCGTACAGCAGAAAGTCCGCAACGTCGGTAGCGCAGCTGGTCGGGAGTGCTCGTGTGAATGCGTACCGCGTCGCGTAGTCCGTGGCGACAGCAATCCATTTATTTCCGGCAGTGGAGAGTGGAAAAGGGCCCAACAGGTCGAGACCAACTCGAAAGAAAGGCTCGTTGGGAACGTCGTTCGGCTGAAGGTAGCCGGCTGGGAGGGCAGACGGCGTTTTGCGACGCTGACAGGGCTCACAAGCGGCGACATAGCGTCGAACAGAGCGGGCAAGTCCAGGCCAAAAAAACCAACGTCATACCCGATCGTATGTGCGAGAAACGCCTAAATGGCCCGTAATGGGAGCGTCATGAAGTTGATGCAGGACAGTGGAACGCAGGTGCGCTGGGATGACAGGAAGTAAGTCTGATCCGAGGGAATCAAGGTTGCGGCGATATAGGATCCCGTCTTTCACCAAAAACATTCGTAGGGACGGGTCGCGAGGCGTTGACTCCAGTTTTTCAATGATGGCTCGTAAAGAAGCATCCCGACGTTGCTCTTCGCCAATGTTTAACAGCTGCGACACGGAAAAAACGTCCGTGATAGCGTCAGTATCAGTTGCTTCGTCAACAGGGTAGCGGAATAAACAATCCACATCCTGATGTAATCGCCCTGTTTTGTACATTACAGAGAACGTGTACTCTTTAAGGCGTAGAGCCCTACGAGCGAGACGTCCCATGGGGTCCTTCAGGGAGGCTAGTGAGCAGAGCGCGTGATGATCCGTGACAACACGGAATGAGCGCCCGTACAGGTGTGGGCGAAACTTGGCGACTGCCCATACAAGGGCGAGGCACTCGCGCTCCGTGATGGAATAGTTGCGCTCGGCTGGAGATAGCAGTCGACTTGCGTAGGCTATAACACGGTCGTGTCCGCGTTGTTGCTGCAATAGCACAGCTCCTATGCCGTGTCCACTGGCATCCGTGTGAACCTCGGTTAAGGCTAATGGATCAAAGTGAGACAAGATTGGTAACGTTGTAAGCAATGCCGTAAGTTGCGAAAACGATGACGCTTGGTCATGGCCCCAGGAAAATGAGGCGTCTTTCTTCAAGAGGTCTGTGAGTGGGCGTGCAATGGTCGCAAAGTCCTTATTAACAAAGCGTCTGAAATATGAGCGCAACGCCACAAAACTGCGGACATCCTTTGTGGTCTTCGGAACGGGAAGTTCGTGACTGCGCGAATTTTCTCTGGGTCTGGACGCACGCCTTCGGCATCGACAAGGTGACCGAGCACGGAAATTTGACGACGAGCGAAGCGGCACTTGGAGGCGTTAAGCTGGAGTCCGGCTCGACGAAAAACGTCCAGAATAGCTGACAAACGATCAAGATGCGAGTCGATTGTGGGTGAAAAGACAATAACATCGTCAAGGTAACACAAGCAGGTGGACCATTTCAGCCCTTGGAGCAATGAAGCAATGAGTCCATCATTCTTTCAAATGTGGCTGGTGCATTGCAGAGTTCAAAGGGCATCACCTTAAACTGATAAAGACCATCAGGAGTAATGAATGCGGTCTTCTCGCGGTCCATCTCGTCGACGGCTATCTGCCAGTACCCTGACCGAAGGTCAATAGTTGAAAAATAAGTGGCACTGTACAGGCAGTCGGGGGCGTCGTTGATGCGAGGTAAAGGATAAACGTCTTTTTTGGTAATTTTGTTAAGGTGACGGTAATCGACACAAAAGCGCCATGTTCCATCTTTCTTTTTAACAAGGACGACTGGAGAAGCCCATGGGCTGCATGAAGGCTCGATAATGTTTTTTGCAAGCATTTTGCCGACTTCATGTTGTAATATTGCACGCTCCGACGCAGACACACGGTAGGGGCGTCGGTGAATGGGGGTTGCATGGCCAGTATTTATGCGATGGGTGACAATGGTCATTTGTCTCAAAGAGTTGCTGGCAAAGTCGAAAATGCTACGATAGCCCTCAAGAACGTGGCAAAGCACTGCAGCTTGCTTAGACGTGAGGTCCGATGACACCTTTCGCTCGATGTCGGCGCCCCAAGAACGTGATGGAGTGGAACCACTGACTGAGCCGCAGCATCATCAACTCTGAAGGGCTCGACATGGTCATCTTGGAGAGCAGTAATTTTGGCCAGGGAGGTACCTGTGGCAGAACTTGGGTGGTGAGTGAAAAGTTGACCAGTGGAAGGAAGGTGCGGTTTCTCTTGATCGTCAGAATCATATGCGGCACAGCAACCCCATGCGTAAGCATCACTGCAGGAATCGGGACCACCATGTAATCACCATCAGGTACTGGCGGCGTGGAGGATAAGTCGACATGTGTGACAGAGTTAGAAGGAAGGCGCCTGAAATCAATGCAGCAGAGGCTGGTTTGCGGTGGGCTAGGCGGGTCGGAAAAGAGGGGTAAATCGAGATGAAGAGAGCCAGCTGAACAGTCTATGAGGGCAGAGTGCATGGCTAGAAAATCCATACCGAGAATGAGTTCATGAGGGCAATGTTTGATAATGGCGAAAAGAATGACAGTGCTTCTCTCCCCAATAGACAATCGCGCAGAGCACATGCCAAAAATTGCGGCAGTTCATCTATCGGCGACTCGTACAGCTCCGTTGAGGGCGGGCGTGACAACTTTTCTAAGTCGGCGGCGAAGGTTAGCACTCATAATGGACACATGCGCGCCAGTATCTATCAATGCACTGACACGAACATTGTCGACAGTAACGTCCAAAAGGTTCCGGTTCGTTGTTAACGTTAATCGAGGATTTCTTACGAAGGTCGTCAACGCAGCTCCACCTCCAGAAGCTGCACAGGCCTAGTTTTCCGGTCGGAGATGCTGCGAATAGGTCGGGGAGGCAGCACGGCGTTGTGGGGCGACCGGGACTGACGACGAGCAGGGGACGGGTGACCGGTCGTAGCGAGGTCTGCTCAGAAGTGCTGTAGGAGCGGAAAATGTGGTCGGCGTTGATGGAGAAGTGGTGGGGACGACTGGCGAGCAGACGTGGTGTGATACTGAGGTGCATAATGGGATGGTGGAGCCCAGCGGCTGCGGCCGTGACGAGCGATATGACCAACGCGTCGGCAGTTAAAACATATGGGCCTGTCATCAAGAGTACGCGATTCGGATGGATTGCGTTGTATGCAAGGTGCGGAAGAGGTACGATAAGAGGCTCAGCAGTGTATACGGTAGGAACAGGATGTAGGCTGACATTCGATAGCCCTTGACGAACGACCGCTTGTATTAAAGAGATCGTGGTGGGGAAAGGCGCAGGCATCGGTAAAGGCGTGGCTACCGGTTGTGCTGCCTCGACCTCTCGACGAATGATGCGTGTAAGGTTGTCACATGGAGGGGCCTGGTGGAAGGCGTCGTCACACGAAGAAGTGGCCGCTGTGTTCGGAAGGCGCACGATGCTTTGGGCTACGTGGCGGGCTTTAGCTTGTTCGAGACGTCGGCATTCTTTAAGGATTGTGTCGATGCTCGAGACGTTGTTAAAAACCAGCAGGTTGAAAGCATCGTCAGCAATGCCTTTCAAGGCGTGGTTAAATTTTTCGTCTTCCGACATGGACTGGTCGGCCTTGGAACAAAGGGCCAAGACGTCAAGAATGTAAGACGCACGATTCGGTAGAAGACTGGGCCCGTGTGGCAAGAGTCTTCTTCGCAGCGAGCTGACGACCAGATGAATCGCCAAACAGGTAACGTATCTTTTCTTTGAAGAGATCCCAACTCGTTATGTCAGCTTCGTGGCTTTCAAACCATGTTCGGGGAGTGCCGTCCAGGTAGAAAAGCACGTTGGCGAGCATGAGCGTGGGATCCCAGCGGTGAGTAGCACTGAGGCGCTCGTACCGCTTCCGCCAATTGTCGAGATCGATCGTACCATCATTGGAGAAAGTGCCGGGATCCCGGAGGTGCGGGAGTGTGACGTAGGTGGTGGCTTGGACTGATGAGGGCGGCGTAGAGGAAGTACCAACAGTCGAAGCAGTCGAAAGGTCGCCGAAGGTGCGACCGCTGCGCGTCTCCATCGAGGTACGGGGGTCGTCCACCTCCACCAATAATGTTACGAGTAACTTGTTTAATGATCTATTTACAGCGCACCGAACCTGACGAGCAAGGTGGCGCCAGACCAGCATCCAACGGAAAAACCCACTTCGTCCTCCTCTTTCATGCAGCCGTGTTTAGCGGCTGTTTTGTATCAATAGTACTCCTAACAAACAATCAAAACCCTCAAAAGCTTCTACCTCACGAGTTACAAATTTGTGAGGAGAAAATGCAACTAGCACTTCCAATATCGCAATAATAATGGTACTAATGACAAAAAATGAAGAAACAAAGCACAAGGCCATCAAAAGTGTTTACAAGATTCGTATTACCTCCTTTAAAAAATGAACCATGAAATAAGTGCAGCAACTGTGGCATGCCATTGTGCTGCTATTATTTGGGAATCCCATACTGGCACTCTTTGACAGGAATATACACATTTCTGTGGAAACATCCCTACGTCAATCACTTGAATTTCATGCTTCATAAATTGCTCATGGTTATAAAGGAAAAGTTACGAGATCATGATAACAGCTTATATTTTTTGCATAGCTG
>NW_023609040.1:0-24039 GCF_013339725.1 Rhipicephalus microplus
CACTGCGCTCGAGGCTCGAACTCTACGGCACATCCAAATGAACTGCTTGATTACCCCCTCTCGCCTTTTCCTTTATAAATATAGGTCTAACCCCTGCTGTCTTAATTGTCCCTCCCCATACGCAGACCTGTCACACTGCCTGTTTTACTGCCCAACTGCTCACCAATCCAGATATTACCCTCCCCATCCCATTCCATCACCTCCTGGCTCGACTGGATCGTCGCCGAAGGGGAAGAAGAACAGCGTCGACTGATCGCACAGGCAGTCGAAATGCTCGGCCTGTAAATTTGGCATAATAAAAGTCTATTACTACTACTACTAATTTATTGCTGTTATGGGTAATGTAAGGGAAGTGTTTAGTGAGCTGGTATTGGTAGTTTAGTAATGTACGGAATCACTTGAGCGAGTTTTTAAAGGAAATTGCTAATTATTTGCCTAATTACCTATAACTGAAGTATAGTATGCCCACTGTTTTTACAGCATCAGGTTAAACTCTGTTACTAGAGTATTCTGCTATACAAGTGTCATTAAATATGGGCTTCTTGAACATCGTTAGTTATATCTCTACAAATATTTTTCGAGATCTTGGAGCTGGCCACTTTAACGAATCTCTAAGAAAGTACTCAAATGAAGAGATATCTAGCTGTTAGTTTTGTTCGCTCACATGGCCGGGAAGATATTCTTTTTTGAGTGGCGGTTATGATATGGAAGAGTATTTGATGTTCATTTATTGCACCAAAATACAGGGTGTTCTTGATTCTAATGCCCTTTCAGAATTTCTGAAATCTGCGTAAGACCAGTGAAAATGAACAGACAACTGCTTCGTCTCCACGTAGACCCTCGGCATCGGACTTATGCTGAATGCAGCGGGAGCGAGGCGTATGCCAAGATGACGAGCACTGTAAGCGTCTTTGTTTTGCGTTCGGCGTAGCGAAGTGTTGCACAATAGCAGCATAGTTTAAACATGTACCTGTAAGGCTCTTATACAGCTTATTAGGCACTTCCTATCAAAACACCATGTTGTGGCAAAGCATTAGGTAAACGCTGTCGCTTGCATTAGTAGCTGATAATTGCTAGTGAGCGATTTCACATAATAAGTTTTATGCGTGGAAGAAACGTTAGCACCAAATTTATTATGACGCCTAAGATGAATGCAGGTATGTGCTGTACATGCAATCTATCGTTGAGGCCTGTAACCAGAGCACTCCTTCGCGAAAAACATTAACAACAACAAAAGCAATGCAGGCTCATCCTTTCATTTCAATTTACATACTGATGGCCCTTTCCAGAGGTCCGTTAGATTGCTTCATTAGGCCAAGCTGTACCGTTCACTTATAAACTAAACTGATGCTATGTTTGTCGCCTTTAAATATACCACTAAAGTTGTTCAAATTTTGTGAAACCTTCGCAAACAACTTCGCGCAAACCTTAATTTCACATATTTCTAGAAATACTCTGATTGGCGTAATTTATCGGGTACTTTCATGTACTATTGATGTAAACCTCCGCGTTTGTCTGAGGCCTTGATTCTGTGGCTGTTTTGTGCTATTTTACACACTTAAATTTCTTCAGAAACTTTATAAAAGTTGATGCACTACCTCAACTGTTCACTTTTTAGAGTCGTTATAGAACTAAGCTTTTAAAATGCGAGAAAAATACATTCGAATCACTCCAGTGGTTGCTTTCGAAAACGCACTATTATGTTTTAATGTACTATATGCTTGAATAGGAAGCATCGGAGTTGTTTCCGTCTTTGGTGCTCTTGTATGAATACACAGGAATAACGAATGGATCAATTTTTCATAGTTTGACCAGATGAAGGAAATTTACCTACCAGTAAATTACACGTTCCAAACGGCAGTGCTGCGTTACGGATCAGAAGGCTAGTGAGCATATTGTTTAGTGCCAGGATGTTCCCGATGTCCGTGAATTGCGACACATCGGCGCAGTCAACGAGGCGGAGTTCATCCACCTGGGACATCAACGGGAACACATTGGAATTAGCTCGTAAATAAAATTACAGAAGAAAAATGTACAAGGAACATCAGCTGCGTAATACGTAACACATCACAATGACTTCATATATGCCCTAAATAATGTTGGCAACAATGCATATACACTTAGATCTTTCAAGATGCGTACAATAAACAACAAGTCACCTATATCACTTGGCACAGAAACATTAACCTGAGCACTCTCGTAAATGCACCTCGGCAGCATTTTTGAAGTGCGTCTCGCGATGCAAGCTCTAGTTTTCTTTCTCAGTATGTATAACTTGTTATTGCCTTTCATGTAGAAGCTATCTGTATTTTTGTTACAGGTCAGTTGTCTCGTAATTGTTACCCCAAGGTACTCGAACTAGTGCGCATTGACCAAGAAGATTCAACTAATGCTTTAAATAAGGGAATGGATAGTTACCCTTCTAGTGATGTGTGTTTACGTAAATTTAGAATAGTGAAGTTTAATTTTCTATTTCTGACACCAATCACCTAAGCTTTGCAATCACTTCCGAAGTTTATGTCAGTAATCTGGTTTGGTAAACGTGCGTAGAATAAACAGTCGCCTGGGAAAAGTTAAACTTGAACCCACGGTTCTGCCACGCTGCTGATGTCATTCAAACATTGATATGCAGGGGAAATTATAGCGGCCTGAACACGTTGGGCATTCCTGAAAATAGTGAAGTTGCTTTTAGATACACGTCGTTCGATCTAGAGAAAGATATGCGCCCTACAGTGGGTGACGAGCGATGCTGTAGCTCAAGGGTTAGCCAAGGACATAAGTATTGGTTGTCATTATTCGGTTATGGCACTGACGGGGGTTGCTGTTCGTGACGACTTTGCACGAAATTGACTACTTTTCGACCCTACCTGGCGAAAAAATGTCAGCTTTGTGACATGTCTACTTTCATACTGCTTTCATCTTCTATATCGGTGCATTTGCGGGGCATTTCTTTGTATTTCATGAAAGAAAAAATAAAGCAAATATAAAAAAATGGCCCCATATCTGCATGTTACACTGCAAATGTCGAAAGACGACATTCTTGTGTCTAGAAAGAGTGAACAAAACGTTTATTTGATGTTCTGCGCAACAAAATTGGTGAATGGTATTCTAGAGGTGCTGCATTAGAGTGCCTCGAGCATGCAGTGGAGGCGAACGAGTGCATCAAGTAACGTTACACGTGAGACATGTGTGCTATCTGGCAGTTATCCTGGAAAATGAAGCACGCGGCATGCGTGCCCGTCTCTGAGGTGATAAGGTGTAGAACGCAAGGTGACGAGTAGGTGCCACCACCGTGTTGTCTTAGCATAGCGCTGGAAATACTTGCCTTTCGTGCAAGCGTTGCATGGTCAGTGCAGCGTGATAAACGATACGGTCCTTTGAATTACTTATGTATGCCTTTTCTAGTAAAAAATACTGTGTGATATGTTAAATGTTGTCAACTACTCGGCCAGAAAATTGCTGTTGTTTGGAGCTGAAGTGAAAGAAAATCTGAGCCAAGACACTGCGCAAATGACTAAATCCTAAAAAATTACATCGGATATCAAAGAAATAAAGGAATCTCGTCTTCTAGATATTGAAAGAAAACTGGATTCGATATCCGCTTTCGAACAAGAGTCGCATTATTTTAAGAGCAAATTAACTACATGCGAACACTAATAAAGTTCTTAAATCTAAAATAGACGACATGGAAAATCATAGCAGATGCTCGAATTTGATCGTTTATGCCCTTCCAGAAAAAAACACTTGAAACTGCAGTAAATAAAGGCATTTTTTGGGACATTCTTGAGGTTCAGAACATGCAGACAAGGCAAACTAGGCAAATACTAGGCAACTAGACTAGGGAAACGTCGACAAGACTCGACGAAGTCAATCATTTTTAAACTGTTAAATTGAACAATAAATATGAAATACTAAGAAGGCTTTAAACTAAAGGGTATGGCTTATTCTATTAGTGAACATTTTTCGCAAGAGTTCGTGACATCCAAAGTAAAATGTGGGCAAGTGCGAAGCCGAACTATGACAAAAGAGACAAGGTTTCACTAGCGTTCGATAAACTGTACATAAACAAAGTGCCTTACGTCTGGATTATGATTCGATTGATAAAATTCGGTAGCGAAAAACGGCCACATGGACATGAACCACCCGAATACCAGAGGCTACACACAGAGGCAAAGCAAGAGTTGAGATTGAGGGGATAATGAGGGCCCTTCCACATCCATTGAGCGCATTCATAGTCAAGTAGCTCAGAGTACCCGCAATCCCCCAACGACGAAGAAAAACTTGCGAATCCTAAACATAAACGCACAAAGCACTGTAAAAAAGATTCTATTGAGGCCACACTACTCGAATACGACCCGCACATTGCTGTACTCACTGAAACATGGTTACGAATGAAATAGGTGATAATGTAGTTTTTCCTCTAAGCTACTGTCTTTCGTAAGGACCGGTCAATTGGTCAAATAAGGGGGGTGGTCTTGCTGTCCTGGTCAAGACTTCTATGCTAGCAATTGTTTTAACAGATGTCACTGATCCTGAGTGTTTGTGTATCAAAATAAAATGTTGGTATCAATGCTTTGTGTTATACGGGTGTTACAGACCACCAGACGCCACTCCTGAATATTCGCTGAAATTGCAAGAGCACATAACACAATTACAGAGTAAAAAGTTTTTGTTACGGGATTTCAACTTACCAAGCGTTGATTGGGAACTCCTTCAGGCGAGGCGCAGATTGAACAAAAATGACAACATAATTTTTCACATCGTGCTTACTGAAGACCTAGTTGAAGTGGTTAGGCAGCCTACTCGAGAACAAGGTTTGTGTACTGCAATATTAGACTTAGCATTCCTAAGCCGCGATTTTATTAAATACACTGTTTTAATTGAAAGTGGCCTGTCTGATCATCTTGTAAGTGTTACTATTCCTTATTCAACTCAGCTGGTCACAAACGCACAACTACGCGAATATTCAAAGATGATGCAAGATCTGATGATGTGCAGTGCATGGAAAGTTGTTACAATGAGTTTATTGAAAATGAGGGCTAGGTTGATGAGTTATAGAACCCATTTACTAGGATGTGCTATCCCTGCATAAGATCATTTGTACCAACCAAATCTAAACAGATCGGAAAAAGTGCCCCATGGATTACGCATAAAATCATTCATTTAAAACGCAAATTAAAATGGCTGCAAAAGAGTAATACTCAATCAGCTATTATTTAGGAACGTAAAACAAACTTTGCAAGGGTTTTGCGTAGTTCAAAGGATTTTTACTTTAAAACAACATTGCCAAACTTAAACGATTCTAAAAGTTCTGGAACTTTTTGAGTGATAGTAAGAACAGTTATTACATATATTAGTCAATGAAAATCCAATTACAGATCTGAAGCTTATCGCGGAACAATCTTACAAATTTTGCCATAGCGTCTGTTCTGATGCGAGCTTTCATACGCCTCAGAAAACAGTATTTCAGACTAATGAAGTGATTTTGAAGTTGAATACTAAATCATCTTAAATTGTGGTTCAGACAATATCCCAAATGATTTTGTTCGCCGTTATGCTGAAATATTACTACTTTTGTTGTTGTGCTCTTTCGATGTTAACTGTTAATGCAAAACTACCCAGCGATTGGAAGGGCTCGCTTTGTTCTTGTCTATAAGAAAGGCAATCCTTCATTTGTAGAAAATTACCTTCTCATCTCATTAACCTCACCAATTTGTAAAATGCTTGAACATGTAATATCTAAGCGCATTGTGGAATTTCTCGAGCAAAAGTCTGTCCTGACAAAATTTCAGCACTGCTTTAGAAAAGGTTATTCCATGGTAACTCCGTCTCCGTGGTTCATTCATTAGCAGAAACTTGATAAAAATGGTCAAATAGACGTCATATTAGCAAGGCGTTCGACAAAGTTGTTCATCACAAACTAATTACAAATCTTAAAGAAATCAATCTACCCGACATATTCATTACTTGGATACAACGCTACTTATCAGAACCTTCACATTTTGTTTCAATTGATGGTAGCAATTCGAGCTCTCTTCCTGTTACATCAGGCGTGCCACAGGGCATTGTTCTGGGACCACTGTTATCTTTAATTTATGTGAACGACATTGTGAACACCGTTTTACCAGGAACTCAAATTAGATTATTCTCGGATGATTGTGTGCTCTTTCGTGAACTTACTTGTTTTAATGATCAAGAGAACTTGAACACATGTCTTAATAAAATACTAGCCTGGTGTAACGACAATGGTATGGCACAGAATGCACGAAAAACTGTATCTCTACATGAATCGTTCCAAACACCCTTTCAGTTTACTTAAAACCTCGGCTCATCCTCATTATACCAGGTGAAACACTACAATATCTTGGTATGAAAATAACTAATGGCCTGTCATGGAACACTCACATAGACAACTATGTTCTTCTGCTCTGTTTTCTAAAACATTATCTTAGAAATTCTCCTTCTATTGTAAACCACTTAGTTATTTTACGTACATAACACCGAAACTAGAATACTCTTGTGTTGTATTGAACCCTTTTACGAAATCCAACAATAAGAAACTCGAAGCAGTACAAAGAAAGGCTGTTAGGTTCACTTATTTCAAGTTCAAACTTACGGACTCGCCGACTGAACAGGAGTGCTAACAATATTGAAACACTTTCATTAAGACGAAAAAAAAAAACCGCCTTCACATTCTATATCTGCTAGTATACACAAGTTAGCCCTTGACGCGAGTGCATATGTATCTCCTCTGTCCACTAGGCATACACGTCATCATCACGCCCAGATTTTAACTTCGTATTTCGCGAAAACCAACGCAACTAAATTTTCCTTTTTTCGCGTACTGTGTCAGAGTGGAACTGCCTGACTCATTTCAGCCAACATTTGGTGTTTTAGAGCTTAAATTGGCACTGTAAATTTGTGTTCTGTTGCAATTTTATGTAATGTTCTGCCTTATTAGCTTTTATGCGTTCTGTAAGCATGATTTTTGATTATATTTCTCGTGATATATTCATATGTTATCGCATGTGTTTTTGTATTTATATCCCGCTTCTTGTACCTGTCCTGCTTGGACCAGTTCTTGGTCTGCAGTATTCAATAAATAAATAAAATAAAATAAATAACAGTGACGTGTCGCTATGCGCAATAATTGCTTTTTAATTAACAATCGAACAAGTATGAACGCTCAACCCTGAGCAATATTGGTGGGTGCTGCGGATGGAGTCGGCCGTTTGGAGTATCGTTTGGCCACTTTGGTGCCGTTTAGGGTACCGTTAAGGGCGGACAAACAGACGAATGTACAGACAGACAAATAGACCAAACTTTGCGTCGAAGGTCTGTAAGAAAGACTATCGTCTTTAAAAGTTACGATTCTTGACAAACTTTCCTTCAGTGGTGACTATGCGCGCAGTGCATAGAGCTAGCGCTTTATATGCATAGCGCCTAGGGCATGGCGCAGTTCACCAGCGGGCTAGTGCGCATCGAGGCGCCCCCCGAGCGTCAATTTGTCTGAGATAAAAAAAGCGTGCTTTTAATGAAATGTGTGTGAAAATGCTAGTGCCGGATTTTCATGCTGATTGATTGATTTGTGGGGTTTAACGTCCCAAAACCACCATTTGATTATGAGAGACGCCGTAGTGGAGGGCTCCGGAAATTTCGACCACCTGGGTTTTTTTGACGTGCGCCCAAATCTGAGCACACGGGCCTACAACATTTCTGCCTCCATCGGAAATGCAGGCGCCGCAGCCGGGAATCGAACCCGCGACCTGCGGGTCTGCAGCCCGGATTTTCATGCTGAAATGCAGCACGTGAAAGCAATATTAGCGAAAAATTGAACCTGGACTGTTGATATTCGATATTTTTTTTACTTCAAGCTAGACTGCTCTTGTTGAAGCTTTGTAGCAATGGCAATCGAAGGCTTCAAAAAAAAAAGAATACCTTCAACGTTCAATGTCCCTGCTAAGTTGTTGGCCCAGCATCACTTTTGCAAGGACTTCATCTATTGTAGACGAACTCTATGCAGGCGCACGGAAAGGATCATAATAGCGATGCATTTATTTGCAACCTAAATGCACCTTGGAGACCAAGGAAGAGGAAAAAAATACTGAGGTTTCGTTACTCAGTTATCGCTTATTCAAACTCATACTATTACTGTTGAATACTAAGCGCTCTGCAAATGGAAACTTTTTTTCCTATTTCGGCGCAAAATTTGCCATATAAGCTAAACGGCGTGATTACCCTGGCTACTTTCAGCTTGAGTTTTGGCTCCTTTTCAAACCTGTTCAGCTGGTATCCTGACAATGACGATAACTTTACGATCTCTGGGACAAACACTCACCACATAGTTCAATTACAACATCAGGCTGCTTTTTAGTCGAACCTACTTCTATAGCTCAGCAAAATGTTGCTTCAGGCTATATAATTGATTCACGAGTTCTGAAATAGAAATGTTGCGCAAGGCAACGCATGGACAGACAATCGCCAGCACAGTCTTCTTTGGCCGTATGTTGCTTCATGCTTCTTATATATCAGAACGAAATCCATACATGGTCATGCAATGATTTCGATTGGTGTGGCACTTCAACCAAAATTGAGATACTGGCATTGCCTGTATGCCATTACAGCAGAGAGGCTAAATTACTTAACTACACACGGGTGAGAATCATACTGTTATATTATATTATTATTATCCATTATGATTATTATATTATTATTATTATTATTATTATTATTATTATTATTATTATTATATATTATTATTATTATTATTATGAAGGTTTAGAATAGCGCACCGCAAGCCCTTGCGGTGTGGTCCTGTCATTGCGCCTTCGTCGTACCGCCAGCGCCATTGGCGGTTGCGGCCCGCCAGCAGAAATTCTGTAATAGCATGCGGTTATCGCGGCCCGAAAGGCCCGCAAACTGCTGTGTGTAGCTTTCCATGCATTTGGCGTTTTGTGTCGGGGCGGAAGTTCCTAGACCTCTCCCTAGGGAGAGCGAACGCTATTCGAAATCTCCTATGAGGCCCGACACCGAAGCAACGCCCGCAACGCCTGCGAACGTTAATCTGAACCTCCCTTATATTAGGAACGTAATATGGGAAAACCCACTTCAGCTACGCCGCCGTTCAGCCCGGTATCGCACTATCTTCAGCGATCGACTCGCACTCATCTTTTTCATAGTAATGTGATGACACACAAAAATTCTCGTCATATACGCACTTGCTGTAAAAAGTCAAGTTCACCTAAGCACTTCTAATAGGTTGTGGATGCGATATACTGTATGCGTACTGTATGTATGTAGAACTAACAAGGGGAAAAAATCTCCAGCCGGTCCTTTGACCGGTCCTGCGTGGAGATGATCGGGCAGAATAAGTTAGTTTCAGTTTATTTTTACTTTCGTTACAAAACATACATGCTTACTAAACATACTGAAGGAGGGTCCCAGAGCACTTGGCTGAAGGGGGACCTTCTGTCAGGTAATGTGATAAATATGCACAAGTAAAGGCAGCTCTGACCAGCAACGTGGAATAAGTTATACAAATAAATGGAGAAACAAATTTTAACAATCCTAAGTACAACAAAACACTGCTTAGGAGATATAAAAAATAAAGAAACAACCCAAATAATATTGACGAAACGAACAAAGGAACGAAAAAAACAAGAAAAGATGAGTAGCTGTGGCACATTAAGAATGCATGAATATGAACAGGTGCAGATTATATTGCACATCTTAGAGTTCTAAGGTATCCAGCAGAAAAGTGAATATTGTATTTTTAAAAATACTAATGATGAAGACTGCTTAACGTTAAGGGGAAAACTGTTCCAGGTTGGCAACGACGTGAAATAACCGGAGTGTTTTCCATAATTCGTATGGAATAATGGCAATAATAATTGTTAGACTGCAAATCTTGTTCGGTTGGTGTATACTAGAACAGCGTCTGGAAATATGTTACTGGAGAAAGTCCTTAATTATTTTAAATAACACTATGGATGAATTGTATTAGCAAGGTTGTCTAATGATAGGATTCTGTTTATTGTGCAGACTGTCGGACACACAGCAGCTGAATGAGGCTGAACGTTAGTATTGGATGGCCGATTTTGTAAATGTTGTAGCCGGTGTGCCATGTGTGTTGCAAATGTGGTACCCTATGGCGTGATGCAGTAGTTCAGATGACTGTGAATGAAACAATAGTACAGTGCTAGTAGTGTAGGTTTGCTAAAATAGTACTTGGCTTTCATTAAAATTTTAATACAAGGAGCAATTTGGGGCTTCGAATGGGCGACTGTGTTTCGTAAATTTTAAGTAGATTATAAAGGAACACCGAGAATGAACATTCATCAGCTGCCACTAATGGCATGAGAATCAAGAACGATAGTGGGAAGATTCTGGTGTTCTGCGACTGGTATGAAAAAGCATGAATGAAGTCTTGGGTGGGATTTATTTTCAGTGAATAAGGTGGCACCACGCTAAAATATTGGTCAAATCAGTATTCAACTTCGATGTAAGAGCAGTTAGAGATCGATCGATAGCAAGCAATGCCGTGTCGCTTGCGTCAAGGAAAGCTTCTGTTTGTAATAGGTGATTAGGCAAATAATTTATGCAAAGTAAGAAAAGTAATGGGCCAAGTATCGATTCCTGTGGAACACCCTTGTTTGTTATTTCGAAGTTAGAAAGCGAGAAACCAACACACACAGCCTGTGTCTGTTTGTTAAATAACTCTTTATAATCTTCAGCACGGGCCCGTCGACCCCTACTTCCCGTAGTTTAGAAATGAGGATGTCATGATTGATGGAGTCGAATGCTTTCGATAGATCTATGAAAACTGATCCTGCGTAGAAACCAGAATCAATGGCGTTTTTATTTTATCTGTGAAAGAAAGTAAAGCGTAGTCAGTCGAAGAACGCGTCCTGAAGCCGAATTGATTTAAGGAAATATTAAATTTTGAGAGGTATGTGGTAAGGGGTTTTTCAATGCACTTTCAATGACTGATAAAAAAGGGAAAATAGCGATAGGATGATAATTTGAAATGCAAGCCCGGTCTCCTTTTTTAAACACGGGAATAGTTTTAGCGTTTTTTAGCTGTCTTGGAAATATTCCACTCGTGAGATTAAGTTGGTGATACAGGATAAAGGACTAGCGATGCAATGAGCGACAAATTTATATTTGCGGAACTGATTTCATCTAGACCTGCACCTGTAACCTTTAAATGATTTATGACATTGATAATCTTGTCTGGGTTTGTTGGAAATAAGTACATTGATTGTAAGCAACACTGAGGTGATACTTGATTATTGTTGTTTTTCTCGGAAGTAGGACCACAGAAGAATTCATTGAAAGCGTTGGGCAATATCTAATGGTTTGGTATAGAAGCCACGTGTTGACTGAATCTTTCTGATGGGTTCATCCCGACTAGATCTACTTAAGAAATAATTTATTATTTTCCATTGTCACTTTGCATCAGAACCAGCCTCAGCTATTTGACACTCGTAATGTATTGTTTGGCTTCTTTTAGTAGCTTGTTCAATTGATTGCAGTAAACTTTATAGCACGTCTGAGTCGAATTTTGAAATGACGCTTTTTAACTTTGTGGTAAAGGCTATCTTTTTTGCGTAAGCTAGTCGGAAGGCCATTTGTTAACCGGGGATGGCGCCAATGCAGGGATATGTCTTCGGCTTTCTTGACCACAGCTTTATCGACTTATGACAAGGCTTATGTAATTGACAAGGATGTTTAAAGAAGATAGGGAAATGATGCGTGATGTTATTCTCAAGTACAGTACAAACAGGAGGACACATATGATTAGAAAATATGTGGTCTATCAATGTGGACAAAGACCCTGGAATACATCTGGTTGGAAGGGAAACCAATGATTCGAGGCCAAAACTATGAAGGCCGTCAGTGTAAGCAATAGTAGCGGCGCTGCAGTCATCTAGCAAATTTATAATAATGTCACCAAAAATGAGAACATTTTTCTTTTCTGAAGATAATTACCAAGCACAATGTTCAATTCACTGCAAAAGTGATACAGACAATTAAGGCGACCGATATAAGCAACCGATAATTGTTTGATTGACATCCTCTAATTCAATCTACAAGCTTCACAATTTTGCGCCAAGAATATTATGTCATTCCGCCGTTTGTAACGAAGATTAGAAGATACAAAACAGCGACACTGCCATAGCTTTGTTGTGTTACTGTGGCAGTATTCGGTAGTATAAGAAGGAAATCCGTATAAGTTGCCGTCTGTGTGAGATAGCCAAGTTTCTGACATGCAGATAAGTGAAAACTTGTGATATAGAAAGGCCAGAAAATCGGAGATTTCATCATAATGTTGTTTTAGACCTCGTGCATTGAAGTGAATTGCAGAGAGGCATGGGTTTCAAAAAATGACTGAAGTTTCAGTCGAAAAATAAGATGACATTATTAGATACGTTCACGTACTAAGTAGCTACTCAGGCGGCTGGTCTTTATCAGAAAATAGATAAATCGCCCTCAGACTAGATATGAAAGACTCGACTGTCACCCGTCCTTCTGGCTTTTATTTGGCAGTTTTCAGTCCAAATAAACTGCCAAACTTTGATCCTTTTCAGTGACTGAGCTTTTGCGAACAGAATATTTTCATGGGTCAGGTGATCTATAATGTAAATGGGAACATGATTAGGGCCGGGGAATCTGAGATCCTTCGAATTTATGTGAGCTTTTCGCGCCTTGGTAATGAAGTCCTGCTTTTTTGTTCTAGCGGAGAAGCGGGCAATAATATTCTTATTGACCAATACAGACTTTGTTGGCACGTGGTGGACAACATCCATGTCGGCTTCGAAAATTGGACAGCTTATTTTATCGCCAACAGCCTTCAAGAGTGCAAGGCAGTTCTCGCCCTGTGTGCACAAGCTACGCCCTTGATTCCACATTGTTTATTAGAGAGTACTGTTCAAGTTCTGAGAGACGTTTGGCCATTGCTGTATTTTCAGTTTTAAGTGCTTTGTATTCTGTAGTCAGACCATGATTCGGAGCTTGGACTTCTTCAACCAACGAGTTAAGCATGTCGACACTTTTGGTTAGTGCCTCTATTTGCTGTTTCATTTCAACAATGTTAACCTCTGATGACAGCCTTATTGAGAATTCTTTTCACAAGATCAGAGACAACCTCGTCCGACTGACTCTTGAACAAAGCTTCTAACTGATCAATTCTTTTTGCAAGCTCAGCACAAGAAGGCATGGTGTAAAGCCCAAACAATAGCAATATACGGGCACTTGCAGCACCGGCGGTCACCGAAGAAATTGTAAACTACTACTTCACAACCTTTAGCGCCACTAACCGGCAAAAACAAACAGAGTGATTCTTGAAGCTTGTTGTTTCCAGCCGTGACCACCGCTGCCAAATAGGTGTCTGAAATATAGCGAGAGTAACACAAGAGTGCTGCACTTACATCTACAAGCGAAGCTTTGCAAATCTTCAAGAACTGCGTCTTCGGCACGGTGGTGCTGTTTATGTTCATGGTCGATTTCGCGCCAACGTTTCTCGTCCGTCACAAGCATCACAAGCAGCTAGCTTTTTGACACTGCAGACTACATGTGCTAGCTCACACAATGCGCTGCAGAGATTACTTGTGCACGAGTGTATGTGATTGGCTAGCGACATTACATGGTGTCGCGAATGCTTTGCTACATTTGAAACGCGCCCTTGCTCCTAATTGGTCAAAGCGGGGCCACGTGACCTGCCTGCCTATTCAATGACATTTTAGTGGTCTACTACTACTACTACTACTACTACTACTACTACTACTACTACTACTACTAATAGACAAAGATATGATAGGAATCACCTTGCAATGCTCCAGGAAAAGCAGCGACTCGAGACGTAGCATTCCGTTAAGTGTCAGTCGGACGAGCCTGCTACGAGAGTGTGGCGGACCGTGCTCTTGCAGCGCAATCATGTCGTCACTGTCGAGCTGGAACTCGAGTTGCTCGCACACTGTGCATCCGAGCTGTGTTCCGCTCTGTCCCATGCGTACATCCAGCTCGACGAGCTGTGGGCAGGCTTCAGCCAAGCGGCGAACCGCGTGCCTGTGACCTAACGCGCAAGGTGGCGTCGAGAGCGCCTGCAAGGACTCGAGTCCCGCGTCACGGAGCAGTAGCGTCACGTCGATGTCCACTCCGAAGTGAAACGAGGCGATGTTTAACTGGACAAGGCATCTGAAGGCCGAAAAGAACTCACGCAGGCCACTCAGGTACGCACCTTCAGCCATGGGTAGGGGCATCAATGGTTTCTGCGCGGCAAGGACGAGGGCAAGACAGCACACGTCAGCCCAGTCATGTCCGTGGGCGGCCTCGGTGATCCTATGTGCCAGATCATCGGTTTTGTCGAAAACCACAATGAGCTGCGCGAAGGGCTCTCGGTGAGTGGGATCGAGGACAATGTCTCGTAGCCAAACACAGTTGTAAACCCCGTCGCAAACACTCACGTTTGCACAGACGAGCGCGTGCTTATTCAATACAGTAATCGGAAATGGCTCGTCCACCCCGGCGGCCGGAACGTCGGAAGAGAACGTGAACACGGACAGCCTGGGAAGCTGGAGTATGATACTCTCCATCTGCAGCAAGCAGAGACGGACGTCTCCGCGTGCGAGGTGCGCGTGAATGGCGGTCACATTAAGACAGAGGGCGAGCATCCACCGGAGTAGCACGGCATTTTCATCGCCCACATTTCGACGTACACTTCGCGCAGATTGTTACCCGTTTTCCGGGGAACTTGGCGCAAGCCCTCGATCACTTTTCCTATCTCCTTGTTGATGTCGCTATGTCGTAGCGAGGAGGGAAAATTCAAGATTTTCGAGCTTTGGAAGCCGCCCTTGGAGCAGCCATAGAAGATTGCTTACATGAATTGGGCAGGCTACACACTTGAGGGACTGAAGGTTTGTGCACAATCCAATGTACTCGCTAAGGCCGTCTTGAATGGTCGCGATAACGCAGTTAGTGAGGTCCAGCTCACTTACCGTCAAGGGATCGATGTTCGTTAGCGCCTCGTGAAGATCCAATGCTGTGCAGGTTGCCGGTAGGAGCAGTTTCATGGTTGTAGTACTGTCAGCAAAAGGAGCATCACAATGAAGATCGCCGTTACACGGTGCGCTGACCCAATAGGGTGATGTTCCCGTGTGCTAGTCGAACGCGTCTCGGAAATCTCACTTCTTAGTCAGACAAAAGCGTCTGTCTAGATGCCAGTGTCGTAAAGGGCACGCACAGCTCTTCATACAAGATTCGCAGCTGAACGCGATGCCTCAAGCGCTGGCTCATGGTGCTCGGCTTCATGAAAGCTTACCGCGAGACTAGCGGATTGACGAATGTTTTCACTGAACGATCTTCTTGCATAACTTCCACAGCGTTGCGCGTGATATAAAAAAAAGGCAAAAAACACGATATACATCAGTGCTATACTGCTGTTGCTCGACGAAGAAAGTGTTTATGATGCCACACACGACACTATCTAAACCATTCAGAATTATGCAGCGCGTTTAATCTTATCGAATCGTTGATCACATTTCAGTATAACGTTTATAAAAGCACGCGAAAACCTGTCTGACATTTCATTGCGCCGAATATGATCTCGTCTTTTACTCATCATTTTAACAGCGATCTGAATTATATGTGCGGTTTAGCATTCCAATGCCATGACATGATCATTAGGGGCACCGTCGTGAAAAGTTTCAGAAATATTGACTGCCTGAGGTTCTTTAAACGTGCACCCAAATCAGAGCAGAAGAGTCTACAACTTTTTCGCCTCCATCAAAATGCAGCCGCAACAGCCGGAGTTCGATACCGAGACCTGTGGTTCACCATCTTAGTACCTTAGCCACTAGACCACCACGGCTGGCCTGAACAACTATCTGAAGTATGCCTGTTTCTTCCACCTCGTAGCACATCGCCAAGGGTGAATCACGGATGTTAGGCAGTCATACTGTCTTATACTTCTGTTTTAACTGAGCATGTTACCATGCCTCGGTGGTCTTGCCTATGTTGAAACAATCATCAAAGCTCTCGAAGAACAAGAGGAAAAAGACTTCTTTTTGGCACTTTGGCACAAGCGTGTGCTCAATATCATACAGATGGCTGGGCTATATATGATTTTGCTTATGTTCGAAATCATCGTCAAGGCTTGACTTCTTGAAGAACAAGAGGAAGAAGGCTTCTCTTTAGCACGAGCGCATGCTACGAAATGGCTGTGCGACATGAGGTTTTGCGTACGCGCTATGCCAAACGGCTACCAACGCATGAAACAGCCAGTCCCCCCCCCTCCCCCCCCTACAGCGCTACAGTAGGCGCCTAGGTCGTTAGGCTCTCTTCCTCGCCTCAGTCGTGAAGGGTCCTGGAGGCCCTCGGCTGCGATCGCACTGCCATCATGGAGAAGCGGTGCGCGCTGAACGCGCGTACGCGAGACGGCCATTATAGTCTCGGCAATCCCACACAACGTGCACCATCACATAATGTTGGGAGACGAAGGCACAGGGCAATGGGCAGCCGCACTTCTAAATTCCGTCACCGACGATCCTTAATCTGTCACATTGGTCGAGGGCCGCCCAATACGGTTGGTCCGACGGATTTGTGGTGACCATGGTAGGTTGAAGGGGCACCATTCTTAATGCCCCGTCGGGGCAGGGGCTCGTTACCGGTTGCTTGGCGGGCTGGTATTGTCGGCCTTCACTCTGCAGGCGAAAAGTAACCACACATCTATAACAGATTCCCGGGAGGCGGTCAGGGCCCCTCACCATGGGTTCAATCTTGGCGGAGACGTTTTCCTTGCTTTGGTGCAGAAGTGTCCTCCCCCCACATCTCCCTTGGTTTCCTGCCCATATGGTCTCCTCCGGTCGTTTTCAATGCCAACGAGCTGCCAGCATCCGTGCGCGCGAAATTACCCCACCGCGCCGGACAGGCGGTGCTCGCAGGTGCGGACATAGTGCTTTACATTTGATCACTCTAGACATTCAACGAGGTGACGAAAGCAGTATAAACTCAACAGGTGGGTGTGTCCCTCCACCTCACAGCCAGTTCTCCAGGCTTCAGTCTTGCACCCTTCGCATATTGCAGACTAAGTCCTTCCTATCCAAGCTAAGCTGGGGTCAGCAGGTACGCGGACATCTACGAGCAAGATTGCCCATATTGCTGTGATCCATTCTGCACTTTAGAACCCATGCTCTTTAGAACGCATGCCTGCGGGGGCAGCTCCTACCCATAAGCGGACTTTCCTGTCCCCATTCACGACCTCAATAAAGTTAATTGTCTGTCGGCCTGTTTGCTAGACATGCATTTGACGTAATAGTTGCGGTGAGCGTGCTAATTAAAAGCATTATAATCATAAGTGATTGTTTATGCATATTTGGTGTACGTCCTAACGCCATAAGCATTCTTTGGATACTTGAACATAGAAATTGTGGCGTGTCTGTCTTTCTGTTTGCGCGTTGGTTCAACCAGCCAACAAAAGTTTAAGCACTTGCTGCACGGCCAGCCATCTGAAACTGGTGGCTGCGTTCAATTTCTGTGCATTGTCGATCAAAAGTTAACATTATCATATCTCAGGGGTAACATCGATACGTGTATATGAGGTGGTGTGTTGCTTTAATAAAAATACATAAATACGTAATTATGAAGAACCTAGTGTTTTGTGGACTGGGTTGAAATTACGACGCTGTGCACGAGAAATTCCTCTGTCAACAATATGGCAGTGCCTACTTCGATAGGCGTCTTCTTCGGCACAACAGTAGTGCATGCGCATCCTTTTAATTCAACAAAACGCATTCATGTCTTAATATACTTGCAAACATGAATGAATTATACATTCATTCATGTCTCATTATACTTTGCAAACTATCATGGTATGCAGTACGACACGCAACAAAAACATTGCCGTGAGGTTGTGAAGACACGAAGACAGGCTTGTAAGCACTGATAATGCGGTAAAATGAAATCTGTTCAAACAAACCTCCATTGAAATATCATGCCAGGACGAAAACGGTATGAAAACAACCTCACTCGTGGCTGTGGATGAGACTAGGACTTGTGTAGTACGGATGGTTAGAGGGTATCGTCTTTGACGCATTTGCAGCGAAACAGCAATTCACGGCCAATTTTCTTTTGTTTTGACGAGATTGCGCATATATTGTTGGCTACTTGAATCGATGCATTTTTAAAATGGCTTTAATAATGGCTGAAAAACGCCAATAACAAAGTAAAGACACCATATACTATATGATGGGGTGACTTTAATGCCAAAGCAGACAAGAAACAGGCCGGAGACTATGCAGTGAGCAATTTGACATCGGCTCTAGAAAGGCCAGAGAGGATTGTTTGTAGAGATTGAGAACGTAATAATTCACGGATTTGAATAGCCTTCTTCAGAAAACGGGCTAACCATAGGTTGACGTGGTGAAAGCCTAACAGTGAAACGAAAAATAAAATTGGACCTCATTCTGAGTGCACAACCCAGACATTGTACAGAATGTCGAAATAGTTTGCAAGATTAGATGTAGTGCCATAGAATGGTAAAAGCTCGTAATCACCTAGATTTAAAAAACCAAGACAAACTGAGAGCGTAAGAAGCCAATTAGTGAACCGGCAGTGACAAGGAAAAATACAGGAATTCAGAGTTTCACTTCAGAATTGATTCAAGGCACTAAATGAGATAACCGACATTGACAGTGACACAACGAATGATAATCTTACTAGTATCATAAAAGAGTTTGCAATGGAAGTTAGAGGTACTGTCACTAGACAAGAAACTGGCAAACTATTTCAGGAGAAGAAAACTCTTAATAAGAGACGACAAACGATGAAAGCGTCAATGCAACTGAAAAATGGAGGAGTTTTATAGGCGAAAGTAGCCGACATCGAGAAGTATGACATGGAAATATTTTAAGCAGTTGTAAAAAGCAGCAGAAGCCTAAAAGCTGTGAAGGCAGACTTGTGTATAGGCAAAAATCGGATATATGCAATGAGGAACTAGGAAAAATATGTCATTACTATTGTGGATAGGATAGCCGATATAGCAAAGGAATTTTACAAACAGCTGTACAAAAGTCAAAGACGAGGATGATAATATGAAAAGCAATAATGGACCAGAGGAATTCGACATCTTACTAGTAACGACAGGGGAAGTAAGGAAAGTCCTAGAACGAATGCAAGGAGGCAAAGACACTGGTGAGGGTTAAGGTAACAATGAACCTCTTAAAAGGTGGCAGAGAAATTGTGTTAGAAAAATTATCCACCTTATATACAAAGTTACTCATGACGGGAAGCGTCCCAGAATCTTGGAAGAACGCCAACATCATTTTAATCTACAAGAAAGGAGACCTCAAAGGACTTTAAAACTTACAGATCGATCAGCTATTGCCTGTTTTTCTACAAAGTATTTACAAAAAATAGCTAATAATGAAAGTGATATTAGCGTTCTATGAACTGAAGGACCCAGCAGCATTTCGTACCGGCTATTGCATAAGAGACAATATTCATACTATCAATCAAGTGATAAAGAAATGCGCTGAATACAAACCAACCACTATACGTAGCTTTCATACATTGCGAGGAAGGCGTTTAACTCAGTGAGACATCAGCTAGTAATGCGAGACACTACGATATCAGGTATCGACGAACCCTACATAAACATACTGGAAGAAATCTACAGACGATTCACAGCCACCATAGTTCTTCTTGAAGGAAAGCGACAGAATCTCAATAAAGATGGGTGTATGGCAGGGAGATACGATCTTCCAATGCTATTCACGCATGTTCAGGAAGTTTCAGGACCTAGATTAGGAATAAGAGTTAATAGAGAGTATCTTAGTAACTTGCTATTCACTGATGGCATTGCCTTGATGAGTAAATCAGGGAACGAATACAGCTCTTGATTACAAACAGGGCACGGAAAGCAGAAAAGTATGGTCTTAAAAGAAATGGCACCAAACTAAACTTAATGTGCTACAGTCTCGGCAGAAAACCGCAATTGTGATAGTGGAGAGAGGCCGGAGTTGTAAAGGAATATGTCTACTTTCGACAGTAGTACCGCGGGTCGAACATTGAGATTGAAATAACTAGACCGATTGGGATGAGGTGGATCACACTCGGCAACATTTCCTAATCATGAATGTTAATATGCCACTAACCGTCAAAAGGAAGGTATATAACAACTGCATCTTGCCAGTACTACCTATGGAGCAGAAACCTGGAGGCGCATAAAGAAGCTTAAGCTTAAATTGAGGACGACGCAGTCGGCGTTGGAAAGGAAAATCGTAGGTGTAACCTTAAGAGACGAGAAGAGAGCAGTAGGTCAGAGAACAAAGAGGGGTTAAAGATATCGCAGTGGAAATCAAGAAGAAGAAATGGACAAGGGCCGGGCACGTAGCACGGGCAGGATGACCACTGGTCATTAAAGGATCTGATTCCCAGAAAAGGCAAACGCACGAAGGGGAGACAGAACGTTAGGTGGGCGTATGAGAAAAAAAGTTTGCGGGTATAACGCGGCAACAGAAAGTACAAAGCCGTGTGATTGGTGGATTATGGGAGAGGCCTTTGCCCTGCAGTGGGCGTTGTCAGGCTGATGATGATCATGATTTTCAAAATACACCACTTGTGAGATTGCCCTAGGCTGTTCATACTACTTGCTTCGTCCTTGTTTTAATCGCGAAAAGTGGCTACACGATAATACTATGCTTCTTTTCACAGGACAGAAAAAAACGCCTAACTGACTGCTTGCGCGCTGGAGTACAAATGCTCAAGACACAGCCTCAGCAGTGAACTTTTAGGATGCCACGCTAATTCATGCAGCTAGAAAGGACTATGGCGATGCCCAGTCAGCCACTTTCGGGAAAAAATTTCTCTACTCGGCTATATTTTTCGTTCACCTCTCCCCTTTTGTCACCTTCACATGCCTTTAGCACGTCCTTGACAAACCATACTATGCAGGGCTATGCTATGCTAAGAGTGTCTTGGCACATAAATATCCCTCCGTTTTTCAATGCGATACTGTCCATGGGTATGCCATGTTTTATTTATCACCTTCATATTTCCCTCTTACTTTCCCTCTTCCTTTCCCTCCCACCTTATCATCAGTCATCCACACCATAGAGTTTCCTAAAATTAACTAGAGGGCACTCTGGCACTGCGACCGTTCCGCGACTATGGGAATGATGGGTATAATACACACATTTGCCTTGTCTTCGTACTTGCAGGTGGCGAATGGTACTTGCGGCTTCGTTTATTGCTGTGTTTCGTTTTTGTTTTGAAAGAAAGATTGAACCTTTTTGAACTTCGTGAGCCGATTTGGAAAGGAAGTCTAGAAAAATATAATGGTGAAGTGCAACCGCTGAACACTTGCTAATACTTGTTTCGTAAAAAAACAGCTCCAAGCCCACGAATACACCGGAGCCAAAAGCAGGCCAGAAGTGTGAATATTACACAAATATGCGTACTACCAATCATTCCCATGCTCGCTGAAGCGCCGTGCGTCGCAGCTCCCATAGACACTAGCGCCAGAGTTTCCTTTCGTGTATGTTGGGAACTCTATGATCCACACCACCACTTAACTTTCCTGCCCCCCTGCTGAGCAACATTTTACACAAGGCCATGGAATGTTACGCCATGGGGTGAGTGCATAATATTCTGGTGTGTAATCGTGTAGTTTTCGCCGCATGACTACTATGGGGCCTAGCGAGCTGTGCCTGAAGATTGAAAAAGATACCGTATACCTGCTTGGTAGGGTGTTGATCTGGTCACAAGCAAAATGACCAAATAGTCTTCAAGTTCTCGCTGCCTACAGACAATGATCGGCGGGAAAAGTGGAAGCGCGTCGCAACACCGCGATAAGAAAGTGGTTTGGTCACATTTGTTTCTCCGAATGTACGCGTGTGCGAAAAGCACTTCGATGAGAGTGAAATCGGTTCGCGTGAACCATGTGGCTAATTAGAGGTGTTGTTGTCAAGTCACTGCGCAATGTTCCGACGCTTTTGCCGAAGCTGCGCCGAGAATTTCCCACAGCCCCGTGGCGTATTTGTATAGTGCAAAAAGAAGCAGAGCCCGCCTGCCCATCGAACTTCGACGGGAACCGCCAGCAAGCTGGAGAATGTTGAGGCTGCACCGACACTGCGCCTTAGCGGTTTTGACATAACTGCAATGGATTATGACGCATTTATTGAAGGAGAGCATACGGCCGCCTCTTCATCGTTGAATGCCAGTCGGTAATACAGAACACTTGATGAGTGAAATGCTCACTGTTTTTGTTATACAGCCACTGAAATGACCAAAGCTGTAGAGGTCATATGCCAAACAAGTGCAGCTACATGCAGCTTCTCACAGCGTAAAAAAGTTAAAGCACACATCTGTAGCATACCAGAGAGACTTAAGCGCTGCCAATAAATGTTTGCTAGGGTGACAGCGCCATAGCGCTTGCACAACGATGCTGTATATAACTTGCAGAAGCTGTAAAAGCGTACAAAGTAATTTTACATATCAATGCGTCATGAGCATGAGACGATAACTTTTGCGTCACATGACGCTTCCAGCGCGAGACGCAGGCGGTCAATTTTCACGCTTGAAGAGGCATGTAGGGCTTTGGCTTTTACAGTAAAAAAAATAAAGGGCAGGAAAACACAGGGAGTAAAGGATCGAGAAACTACATTGCATGGCCAACCGAAAAAGAGACGCTACGGCGACGTAGTGATAAATTATCGCAAAACCAAAAGCAAAAGCGAGACAAACGTCATATGAGGTATTGATTGATCATAATTTCCTAAATAAAAGCACTGATTCAATCAAAGTGGTCGTTGTTTAATGAACGTGAAGCATTTTGAAGACATATCTTCGTATATAAAACCACCATCTATATATAGATATTAAGGAAAGAAGTGTAAACTTAAGGGCTCGTTTTTCCGTGTTTTACACACTATTACTGAAATCTAACAGACAATAATGCCAAGGAAAGTAGAGGGGAAGATATTAGACCGAATCACAATGTAACAAGAGAGAAAAGTGGGTGAAAAGATAACTTGACATGGGCAGCATCCGAACCTGCAACCTTCTAATGACACGCTCGATGCTCTACCACTTGAGCTACCACGACAGCCATCCTCCCAGCCACGTTAATGGGTTTTGTATTTGAATTTAACGTAGGAGTGTCATTCAGCGGCACCAGTAGCCTTGGCGGCGAGTGTGGCACATCTTTTGAGCCTGTTTGGCGTCACGTAGCACGTGAACTTATTACAAGTGGGCAGCTGACCAGTAGTCCCTCGTATACAACCTACAGGCACTAAGTCTTCCAGTACGAGATTCTCGTTAATGAATTAAGGAAAGAAGTGTATACTTAAGGGCTCGTTTTTCCGTGCTTTACACAATATTACTGACACACACATATATATATAATATATATATATATATATATATATATATATATATAATATATATATATATATATATATATATATAAATATATAATAATATATGCACTTTCAAAAGTTTTGCAGCCACTGCACTTCCACGACTAAGCATGCTTTGCTACCTGCCACATCACAGAAGCTACGTCACTCTCAAATGTACAGATGTGTCGGGGAAGATTAGCTGCATTAGGTTTTCTATAACTGATAGCTGCCAACATTCTTCAATATACAGGGGTTTGTTCCTCACTTATGGGTGTAAAGTCCTCCACAGAAAAAATTCAACACGTCTACTTCAGAGGGCTCCAAGGCCCTACTTGTAGGTTTTTTGGCTTGTATCATAAGCACCTCGTTTGGGTACATGAACATTTTATAAACATGTACAGCGAAAAATTTGCGTGGCCGGTCGCTTTGTCGTTATCATGTTCCTCGCAGTATTCTTAAGCCTGTTGGGCATTACGTTGTCAATCTATTTCATGTGCATAGAAGACATTACGAAGTTTCAGGCTACAGTATAAAAGCCTGGAAGCAAGCTATCAATAATTTTTTAACAGAGTTGCTTAATCTCATACATGATACATCACTAAACTTTCGTGCGTATTCATCAATGTAAGCTCGTATTAGTGTT
>NW_023609041.1:0-24465 GCF_013339725.1 Rhipicephalus microplus
AAGCTACGTCACCTCTCAAAATGTACAGATGTGTCGGGGAAGATTAGCTGCATTAGGTTTTTCTATAACTGATAGCTGCCAACATTCTTCAATATACAGGGGTTTTGTTCCTCACTTATGGGTGTAAAGTCCTCCACAGAAAAAATTCAACACGTCTACTTCCAGAGGGCTCCAAGGCCCTACTTGTAGGTTTTTTTGGCTTGTATCATAAGCACCTCGTTTGGGTGTACATGAACATTTTATAAACATGTACAGCGAAAAATTTGCGTGGCCGGTCGCTTTGTCGTTATCATGTTCCTCGCAGTATTCTTAAGCCTGTTGGGCATTACGTTGTCAATCTATTTCATGTGCATAGAAGACATTACGAAGTTTCAGGCTACAGTATAAAAAGCCTGGAAGCAAGCTATCAATAATTTTTTAACAGAGTTGCTTAATCTCATACATGATACATCACTAAACTTTCGTGCGTATTCATCAATGTAAGCTCGTATTAGTGTTATCCAAATTGAAGATGTGAGTCGACAGATGGAAACATCTAGTGGGGTAATCAGGGTGAACAGTGGAAGTGCCTCAGACAGGCTGGCCGATGTTGCGATAGGAGGACCTATTTTTTAGAAGTCACCTTGTCATCCTTGGCGTGTTAGTTTAAATGGGGTCAGTAATGGCATCATCTTTTGGTGTAGGCTTGTGTGCCTGTTGGAAATGTTTGTGAGAAAAAAAACCCATAAGGCAGAAGAGTGCAGCCCTTGCTTCTTTTCAAGTTAGGTTGCGCTGATACAAAGTGTTCTCCTGTCGGAGGTTGGGGGTAAGGGAAGCAAAAAAAAGATAAACGATAGAAAAGAAGAAAAAAGAAGAAAGAAAAGGGGGATGCAAAGTAAAAGTAGTGCTACACTGCTCCTACTTTGCATCCTTCTTTTCTTCTTTTTTTTTCTTGTTTTCTTTTTTCACCTTTTTTGTTACATCTGCATTGTCCCATATAGTGCATGAATCAATGACACATGGCCTTGCTATAGCAAAGACGCCTATGTGGTGTTGGATTGAACAGTGCATTGTACTTCATTCAGTTAATTACAGACTGATCAGTCTTGCAATAAGTGCTTTCTGTCTATCACCACACATGTTCAAATGAAAAGTTTGTGCTTGGCTCTTAGTATGCTGGTATATAGCTTGTGTCTTGGACAACTCAAAATGAATGTTATTTTGCTGCTGTTTATGGTAATGAATTTATCCAACATGAAAATATCTTGCCTTGCGAACTTTGTCGGACCTGCCTTTCTTTTTCTTTCCTCTGCAGTCATTGTATGTGAGGGAGGCAGTAACAGAGAGGTGATAGCTTGAGCTTCGGAACAATAAATGCTGGCAGTGAAGCAATTACACATCAAACATCCTAGCCATTTTTCCAACCGTACTAAATGTGTTTTGAAAAAAAAAATATTGTGCTCGGTTACTCTAATGAAACCAGCCAAATGCTGAAATATATCGCAGAGAACAAAATATTAGGCCACGTTGGTGCCTTCTGGACTTCCCAGGATGTCGTCTGGGTGTTGTTTGTAAAAAGTAAAGTGTTTCAAAAATACTGCCTCTTCTACACCAAATTTGGTCTAGGTATTAAGTAAAGGTGATTGTGTGTAGTGCATGAAGCTCAGTAATATTAGTGCAATTTTTTTGCCACATCAAAAGCAAGGAAGCAGTTCTCTTTATATGGCAAGTTTAATGATTACACTTTGTCTTAAAGTAGAAATGAATTTTTGAAGTTTTCTTATGATGGCTGTTTTCTGCATTTGATATACGACAGCTTCCGTTCCGAAGTTCTCCATGACCCTCAATAGAAGACTTCAAAAATCATTTTCCTCATTTAACAAAAATTGTAATGATAACACTTTCCATATACCAAGAAGAGTTTATTTGCTTTCAACTTACACATAAAAGTAATTTTCAATTAGACAAACACACAGCTCAAGTTGCATCTTGATGTGGACAAAAACAATTATATAGTAATATTTGTAATCTGGACCTAACATTATTTTTTTTCGTGAAATATAACTCCTGTGCAGTGAGTACTTGTGGCTCAAATATTCATACAAAGTGCAGTATTGCCATACAAGAAATGCAAACGATAAACAGTTTGGCTGAATTCTTCAAAGCCTAGGTAGCGGAAAAATTGCACTAATGTTACTCGGCTTCAAATACTTTAAGAAGCACCTTTACTTATTATGTAAATCAAATTTGATATGGCAAGAAAAAGCGGTACTTTGAAATTTTTCTCACAAATAACACCCGCACGACATTCTGCGAAATTCTGAAGGTACCCACGTGACCACTACTTTTTTCTCTTCAAGACATTTCTGCAAATAGCTATTTTCAGAAGAGTAAAATACCATCATTTTTTAAACTATACATCTCTAATGGTCGCCAGGCAGTATGGTTTGTATGTTTGGTGTAGAATAGCCCAGTGCGAAAAACAACAAATGTCTGAGCATCCTTTGACGCTCGAGCAATTTCGAAAGCATTTGTTTGTTAGCAGCAATTCAGTTAAGCCCTTGTCTTTATGCTTAGGCCCAGAAACAAAACACAAGTAACCAAAGTAGTCCTAAGATTCATGCAGTCTCGCTGTTCCAAGGTTTGTGGAGCCTAATTCCGTGCAAGCTTCACCATTTTTTAAAAATTCAGATTCAACCAACAGGTTTTGGAGGCACATTGCGTTTTCAGCTAACTTGTTTCACACCGGTTACTTGGATAAAAAGCGGAAAGTAGAGGTAAAAATACCATTTTAAAGGCATTGTAAGTAATAACAAAAAGGACTGCTTTCTTTTTTGTGTGGTGCTTTGCCTGAACGCTGTGCTTTTTGTGGTATAGTTCATTGTCTAGTGAACATAGGCCTTAAAAACTAACATTAGCCATGTTGAGGTCGATTTCTTGGTTATAGTCATAGTAGCCATATTAAAAATATATGACTTCAAACTTGATTGTTCTTTTTAAGATGTTTTCTTGCATAATGATATTTCAGAGTCTTAGTCAAATTTGTTATAAGAAAACGTGATGTCATAACAGGGTCACTTTTTGTAGAGTCGTTCAGTTCTACCTTACCTTTTATATTCCTAATAGAGCAGTTATTTTCAATATCGGTATTTAAAATGGAATGAGCATGCTGTATGTAGTAAGGTGTAAGCACTTACAGATAGCACATGCACCCAACTTTTCTGTTGGCAGTTTATTTCTGTTATTCTTGATTTATATGTGGGGTTTCACGTCCGAAAACCACGATATGATTATGAGAGACGCCGTAGAGGAGGGCACTGGAAACTTCGACCACTTGTGGTTCTTTAACGTACACCCAAATCTGAGCACACGTGCCTACAGCATTTCTGCCTCCATCGGAAATGGAGCCGGGATTTCATACCGCGACCTGCGGGTCAGCAGCCGAATTTCTGGTACTCTTGCTCCCTATATGTGTTCAGTTCGGTTATAGTTATCTGGCTTGCACAGATTTTTAATGGCACCTGCCTTGTCCTGCTTGCTTTCATGGTGATTTTAACCTTCATAAGTTGCTTAGGTTTAACTCTCAAAATTGTTCAAGATGCCAATTTTGTGCACAAACTGTATAGTATAAAGGCAGCAGATGTACATGCACACACTATTAAATGTACATTGAAAGCTTTTACTTGCAGTTTCTAAAGTTTTACTGTGCAGGAAGCATTTAAACCATAAATTTATGAGGACATATTATTCGATTATCTCTATTATTGAAAATCGTGACAACCTAGTTATTTTCACTGTAATAAGCATGCTGTTTTCTTTGATGTGGCAGAACTAATTTATACACTGATTCCTTTTATTATTCACATATGCATAACATGAAGGATTGTGTGCCTTACATTTTCAGTTTCATTCTGTGTGTTATATTTCTTGTGCATGTGAACTAATGTGCTAACATGTGTCTCTGACATTATTTGTGCTAATTATTTTCATTTCCAGGTGCCTCTGAAGGACACATAAGTTCTATGGCAGTGACCTTCCAAATTTACAGTGGTGCTGGAGCCTCAAGCAGCATTTCTCCGATCTCCACAAGGCGTTCATGAGACAAACACAGCGCCACACTTTCACAGTGCAATGGTTATTATTTATGTTTAAACATTTCGTTCTAAAATTGCTGTTACATTGTGTTTTGTGCCACCATCCTGTGGCTTAGGTGGAGCTCGTGAAATTACGGTGTAGTCACCTCATTTGTGTACCATTAACACTGCAATGTCACCATTCACAGCTGGAGCATACAGACAAATAAAAAAATATATTGATTGTAGCAGGGCTGGTGTGTATAATAATGCTTCTCTATTGATAATAACAACTTTATAAGTTCTTTAGGTCTTGCATGGAACACTGCTATAATCTGTTGCAATGTGACCACCATTTATGATCGCTAGCATGTTAGTTTAGTAGTTTTGTAATGTATTTTATGTGAAAGGTTTTTTGCATCCGCATCACGAGAATTAGAAAGATGCCGATGATTCAATCCCTCATTAAGTAGCTTCTTAACACATTTGTTTCATTCAAGGCTTTCTTTACTCATCAAGGCTGTTTCAGATAGCAAACATATTTCCCCTTCATGCAACATGTTAAGAATGAAATATTCATATATATTTCTACACAGTACTTGCTTTTGCAAACAACGTGAATGGCCAATCGCTTTTACTCGAAATATAGGATGTCCACTTGATCTCTGCAAGATGCAGCAGATAGATGCATGGTTTCTGCATTATGCTGATTTCCGTAAGCTGCTTATTGGGTAATTTAGCATGATATGGCACTTTCCGTAAGCTCCGGATGTCCGCATCTTTCCACACGATATGGCGCTTTCCGTAAGCTGCGGATGTCCGCATCTTTTCGCATGATATGGCGCTTTCCGTAAGCTGCGGATGTTTCATCTTTCCGCATGATGCAGCTTTCCGTAGTCCAATAATTGCGCATGTACGGATCCGTATCTGCGGAACGTTTCAGTAGGGAAGCTAAGCTTTGAGTAGTCCACTCTTTTGTTCGTAAAAAAAAACCTGTCTTTTGCACAAATTAAGTTAAACCGAAGCACTTCGGCATCGAGTTTTCACCGCGATAGTATCGTTTGTAACAGCCCAGAGGCGTATGAACGTGGCCCTGCACAAGTGTTGTGCGCAACGCAGCTTTCCTTTACAAGCAACTGTTTACAAAAAAAACCAAAGACTGCCTGCCTATCGTTTCGTTCTCTACATGCTTTGTCATCAGAGATAGAGTTTGATGGTGATTTTTCAATGGACGGAGGCATGGAAACTTTGTTGGTCTTTAAGTTCACTACTCAACGCTCAGCGGGCCAGATAAAAAAGTTTACAGTTGTGTTATTTCTCATAATATGCTCGTTTCATTTCCGGCAAAACACCGTTTAAACTCGACTCTTTCGCCCTGGTTTCCACTGGTGGCTGTCTTCACTATCAAATAAAAATAACAGACACGTGCCATCTGGTTTAGAAACGAGCCCGGCCGCACTAGAAAGGAGAGCGAGAGCAGAGTTTTGCTCGGCTGACCGCTTGGATGCAAGGCTGCGTCCGCTTTCTACGTTCTCCCTTTCCTCTATACGGCCTCTTTTTTTACATACTGTTGCACGTTTCTACGCAGCAGTATCACCAGCGCCCTTTGGATTTTTTAGAGATAAATAGATTTCCTTAGTGTGCAGGGAACGTTTCAGAAGGACGTTATAGCAGAGAGATAGCAGAGAGCACACACGTACAGCCAATTTTATTGCACAGACGGCGGGAATAAATATACGGCCAAGAGGGTGAGTACATCACGCCCAGAAGAAAGGACATATAATGGCGCATGCGCCAGACCACCTTATTCCAGTCTTAAACTGATGCCTTAACTGAAAAGATACCTGTATTCATCATTCGACTGAGTGAGAGGTATCGTTTCAGTTAGGTTGTCATTTAAGATTTGAATATGGTGGTCTGGTGCATCATTTGTCCTTTCTTTTGTGTGTGATTTCCTCACCTTGTTGGCTGTATATATTTTCCCGCCGCCTGTGCAATAAAATTGGTTGTAAGTGTGCGTTCTGTCCTATCTCTCTGCAATATCTTTCCTCTGAAACATTCTCTGCGCACTAAGGAAGTATATTTCTCTGAAAAAATGCAATACCAAGCTGCCCAAGTAACCATTCCTTTGGTTTTGTTACAGGGATGCGCTTGCACCATCTCTACCAGCCACCACTCTCGTCAGCGGGAGCAGTTGACAAGTGCGCGCTCTCACCACCAAGTGGTCGTGGACACTCCAACACTGCTTCTTCAATACTAGCAATGTTTAGGATTCGATGGTGCGGGTTCTGCAGAAAAAAACTTCGAGAAGGATAACTTCGACACAGCAAGGTTTGAACAACCCCTTTACCAGGGATTATTGACAGAAGTCAAACCTGATAGGCACATTATCAGCATATGGTGAGGACCCTAAAGAACTAGAGATGGCCGGACTATAAAGACGCAATTTCGTACCCAATTGAATCCACTAGGCAGCCAATGTATCTTTGAGGTAAAACATTTTGATTGAGGAGGTAGGTGTATGAATAAATTTTATACAACTCTGAGGTTGCTAGAACAGAATTTAAATGTAGATAACTGAAATGAACTTTTGATTGTGTAACTTTGTGCTAGCCTTTTTTCCCCAATCGTATTCAGCCAAAAACAACGTTGTCACAAAGCTGCCCCACACGATGTAGAGTCATTTGCCCCACCTCACCTCCTCACCTCAATAGAGCCACTTGTACTAAAAATGCAGATCAGTAGAACATTCCGTAGTGCGAGAAGTTTTACAAACGTTCTGCCATTATTCACTCGCCTTTATATTCAAGATTCTGCAGCATGGCAAAGAACATGAAATATCTGTCACAAAGTAACATCATTTCGTGGTAGTACAGCTCTTTGACATCTAAACTAAATTCACTACATGTCTTCGGATCATTCTGCCGCAGAAATTTTGCAGTAGCCCCTGAATCGGGCACAAGAAAGGGATAATATTAAAGCTACGCCATGCCTCTAAAAGAACTCATGACTGCTGTTAAGTCGCTAAAACACGAGGTCAACGAGAAGGCCAAGTTCAATGAAGTGATAGGACTAAAATGTCGGGGAACCTCTGAGGTTTTACTTGAATAAAATCAAATATTGCTTCAAAGCAGTGTTTGCAGTGACTCGTGTTGCACCAGCAGTTGGCAATATTTTCTTAAAGGTACACTAAAGAAAACCAATGTCTCAGTTTAGACTGACAGGCTGCACACCGAGACCTCTCATGTCACAAGCTCATTATCAGCGGAGAAAATTAGGGTTGAAGTTTATTGTTTTCGTGATGCTCAAATTTTGAAAATGCATTTTCACAACAATGGCTTGATAAGTATTTCTGAAACTTTGTATCTTAGGTCCATCACACCGACAGATGACAGTGTACTTAAGTTTGATGAACTCTTATTTTCGTAAGACCCAGTATACGTGTTTGAAATTAATGATGTCACGTGGTTTCCTGCGAGAGGATCAAGGCGGCATCTCGACGCACATTTTCTTTTCGCGCGTTATCTCAATTACCAAGCGTTGTTTCGCGGTACAAGTGGTATTTCCTGGATTGAGAAATTGTACTTGACTAATACATGAAATACGTTTTTTTTACCGTTTTCAAGGTGTACTGAGACAATTTTGACACATCGCCCAAAGGTCATTTTTAGTTTCCTCGGTATGCAAGTAGTACTACCACTTACCACACAATAGTCAGCCAGAATACATAAGATAGTTACTTTTTTTAAAGTTTTCGTTCCAGAGTATTGGCAAGCAATGGAGTGGGCATTATCGTGACGAGTCAATAAGGTTCCTCCAAGTTTGTAAACGGAGTTTCCATGCAGCCTGAATCACAGAAATCACAGTCATGGTCAATAGAAAAATGCACTCATGGTTTGTATCTACCACGAGCAGATCGCTTATCTGCCATTAGTACGTAGCTAATTGGCAAGTTACTGCAACATCACACTGCCTTGTCATGTCACGGAGAAGCCACCCACTTGATATCGAAACTGAAATTGTCTTTTAAAGGTAGAGGTATTAAAAACATATGCGATGCTTTGCACGCAACCCAAACTCTCTTCTTGAAAGCAATCGTCTTCTATAGAACAACATTTCCTAAATATAGAAAATTAGTCTTAGTACTCCTTTAAGTGATGCCAACAAGACGAATCGGGACAGGAATATTAGATGACTTGGCAGTATGTCTTTCGGTAAATGGACAATTACCTGACCAATTGTGAAGGAAACAATAATAACAAATGAATGGAAGGTCATGGCCGGTCTATATGTGCTTCGTCTCTCCCTGCTTTTATGGCCTAAGCAGCTGCCACGAGTAAAATATAGTTGCTTTTCTACAATGACAGCGCACTGCGCATGAAGACGTCGAGAGCGAACTCTTCAAAACGTATTTTGCCACATACGCATTGTATTATAAATAAGCTGTCCTCAGCCACTTTCTCGGGCCAATTACTTTTCATTTTGTAGAAATCAGAGAGAGTAGTAGAGGTGTGTGTGGGCACATCCTGCAATCTTTGGCACTCATGCATTGGGTAATGAATACACACACGCAAAGGCACACAATCTCTTGTTAAGGCTCGAACACAATCTATTCGCTGAATTCGAAAATGCTTGAGACTCTTGTGGTTGGATTTATCATGTAGGTGCACGTTGAAGAACTCCACATGGTGAAAATTCCCAACGCCTTCCACTATGGCGTCCTTCATAAACATATCAGCGAAATAACTTCCTCGAACAGAATCCTTGACAACCACAGTTCATTCTTGAGCCATAAACTGAAGATTCACTGCTATTGGCCTGTCGTGAAAGTGTGGACAAGAGTCACGCAGAAGCGTCGGCGCTAATTACTGCTGAAAAACTTCTCTGGACTCTTCTAGTTAATTGCATAAAAATCTTAACGGATCAAATTGACATGCCGTCTGGCTTTGTTTACAAGCCCAAGTAAAAGCATTTCTAGTTAAAAACAATGTAGCTGCTTGAGCTAAATCATCACGACACAGATTTGCAATTAGTGTTTTTTTGTTCAGGCGCAATCAAAATATAATAGCAATAATTAGAATATGCTCTGATTCTCTGAAATTGTATCGTTCCCCTGCATCTCTGGCGAGCCTTATTGCTTATGAAAATTTTTCACATTTTTAATCGGCACTGAAAATTGCATGTGGTATTGTGTGGGCTTGATGTTTTTTTTTCTTTACGACAACGACTTTTCAAAACTGTATCACTACACGCTCTTTTGTGTTTCTAACTTTAGTGTTAACATTTTGAACAATTATTTTCATTGACATTCTTATTACTATCGCTATTAGTCCTGCTATTGCGATTGCTGTTCACACCTACTTGTGAAGAATAGTGACCATCCCTATCACGCTTTTACTTTCACCTTTTCGAAGTACTATTTAAATAAGCACAAAATGTGATACCTTGAACAAAAATGTGCAAAATTATCATTTTCAAGGGCACTGGCTTCCAGCATGTGGATTTGAAGTAAACATCCCCAAAGCTATTTTTCTCAGAAAAAAAAAAGATTACCTTGTCTGTCATTTCGTCGGCCAGTTAGTGGCGGATCATGTGGCTGAGCCTTCTGAACGCGACGCACAATCATACATGCGTGAAGAATGAAATATTCATCAATTTACTTCTTTTTTGAAGTAGCACAAAGAGTTGTCATATATGCGTCATACCGTGTTTCTATTGCATTGGTACCACCAGGAAGTGCAACACTAGAAATGAACCTGAGCAATATTTGAGTGCTAGCCTTTTTTTCCAATAGAAGGCGGCGAATTAGTGTGGAACGAGATTGCGGCGATAGGTAGAAGCACAGCTGCCTTCCTGTACACAGGCCGTAAAGAAAGCGAGCATACGTCTCTAGACCAGCCGCAGGTAGATATACCCCAGGACAATAAAGGAAAAGAATGATTTGACTTAGATTAACAAACTATGGTCTCAGAACTGTAATGATACAAGTTTCACTTTCATCATATCCTTAATAATGAATAAAAATCGAGGTTAAAATATCAATGTTAAATTTCGTGCTTAAACACTTGTCCGGGGGGCAACAGCCGAACTAAAATTTGAAGACATTTTCGGAGTGGCAGAATGTTATTTTTAGAGCACTAAAACTTAAATTTGGAGCAGGTTACAAGCGAAAAACCATTCATTTTTTTACCACGAAAGACCGAATTTCTAGCAGCTTGAGAAAGAAGGCTTAGATTCGAATGTATATATATATACATATATATATATATATATACATATATATATATATATATATATATATATATATATATATATATATATATAATATATATATATATATATATATATATATATGCAAGCCATTTAACATTCCCTAAATCATGCACAGTGAATATGAGCACTGCTATTTCAACAAAGTAGTATTTTCTTTATTCACATCACTCAGCAAACAATGATGAGGTCTACATTAGAATTCACCAGGCCTGTCAAATTGTGCGAGAATTCAAATGTGGATTTCCCAAGATGGTGACCATGAGATTCGTAAAACTGAAGAAAAAAACTGTTTGACTTTTTAAAGCTGCAGAGATGTCATATTGTGCTCCAAATAATTTTACCAGTAACGTTTTAGACATTTGCGAGCATATTAGTACTCACAATTATGTGGCATATGTATACTTTGCAGTGAAACGACTGTGCAGCGTCTAGAGACTATAACTATAAGCCCCTTTTAAATATTATAACGCTTTTACGCAGCCCACCCATGTACTATGGCGAAGGTGGCTTAATCAGTTAGAACAAGACCAAGAAATTTTCGAACCACAACCCCCTTCCCCAATTTTTTTTCATGAAGGGGTTAGGTTTAGGGCACAACTTTTTGGCTTGCTTGCAAGGCGCGTTTGAACAGATAAAGCAATAATGGCACGCGCCAGTGAGCCTCGCAATGGCAACGGATATCTATCGCATGTGGCGTTTTTATGGCAACTGACGTGGTCCAGCATGAACTAAGGCTGGTAGTGTACAAGCTCGATGTGCTGAGAGTTTGTTAACTTCCAAATTTAGTTCCCTAATGGTTCCTAACACGCCATGGCTGCACTTGCTGACTAGAAAATTTATATTTCCAACGAATGTTGCTGGCTATGGCAACAGATATTTTGTGTTGTAGTTGCGTCGTCCCGCCGGTAAATATCTGCTGCGGTCAGCAGACCGACAAGCCCGCGGCTATGTTACTTCATCTGGTTGATCGCGTTTTGCGAGTGTCTTGACCTAATGAGCAGCTATCTTACACTGCGATTTAGGGTTAGGGTCTGCCCGCATAAATAGATGATGCAAACTACAAGTGGATAAAGTGGTCTCCATTTCTCGCTCGAATTAGGCAAATGAGAAAATTTTGAGGCTGGTTGAGCATTCTGGCGCAGCTTGGCGCAATTTGGGCAAATTTCATGGTTTTGGTACAGCTCAGCGCACAAATGAGGAATTTTATCAAATTGGCGCAATCAGCGCAGCTGCTGCACCCTTGCAATTGAGCATCACGTAGCAAATTTCAAAATGTCTTTTTCATATTTTCAAGACATTAGCTCAATGAAGTTTTTAACCATCATTAGCTAGGTTTAGCACCTAATGAACACATTGGAATTCATTTTTGTTGAGTAGAAACTATGTGGTCCCCCCCCCCACAGTAGACGTATTCAATATTTCATACGTCACTGTGTTTGGCACGGCAATCTCAGTGGAATTTTCTTCCAAATGTCCTTCTTGCATGTTTTTTACGTTGTCGAGCAGCATGTCGTGGCAAGAGAGGCGTTTTGGGGATAATTTAATTACAGTTACTTATATGCAAAAAATTGTTTTGCTCTTTAGTGTCTCTTTGGATAGAATAGAAGCGTACTTGACTTCACGACGGCAATGCCGCCGAAATTTAACCTTCAGTTTTTAAAACTAAGGCTAACGCTTCACTCAAACTGGGGTGAGACGGATGAAACTAAGTTGAGAGCAGTTTTGGAGCAGCAAAACTTCAATTTTGGAGCAGTTAGCAGCCTTTACTAAGTTGTCCCGGAAGATTAAAAATACAATGTTTCAGAAACGGGGGGGGGGGGGCATGAGTGCATATTTAATTGACTTATAGTATACATTACACTTAAACAGCTTTTCGAAGGAAGATTCTGAACAGATTAATCGCTAGGTGAGAACTGCACTACTTTTTTTACATACCACACACGTGACCTATTTAGCCTTTGTAACAGGTGAAATAATAATAAAAAAGGTTTTGTTGAAAAAAGCACATCACGCTCAAAAGCAATAAAAAAATTGTGATTGCACAAGATTCTTAGTGACTTAACAGTGGACGTCGCTTGAAAAACCCTATGATAGCATCAAGAACATTTATCCTACAATAGCATGCTGCACTGCCTTTCGCGGCCACCTATGCAGTACCACCTCCAAGAGTGCAACGCCAGAGCCAAGCAATCTCGCCACATAGGACTATCTCGTAAAGCACGTAATACGGCACTATGTGATAGCGAGTGATACTGATAACGCCTCTTCACATGAGCAACCACGTACTATTATAAGAGCACAAGTTGTCCAGTTACATACTTTTTTCAATATCTACTGGTCTTCACCATCGATGAAGAACTTCCAATATTACATCGACTTGCGATTGCTGACCGTGCCACTCCGTGACTTGTGTAAAGTGATCACGCACCACAAATGAAAAAATCCCTGTACTCGCAAACAAACCGCTTATCATGGAGAGGCAGGTTTTATTGCAAAAAAGAAGAAGAGAAAGAAAATGAAGTCACACTGCCGCCGACCGAAACACTGATTGAGATAAGCCAAACGCTCACGTAGCCCTGGGCCGGCACGCATGCAGTGACACCTCTTTAAGCACTTGTTGCGAGTTTCGATTACAAAACGAAGCAGTGGCGAATTGCCAATAATGAAAACTTTGCGAAGTGATTGCCGATGCGTAATGAGTCACGAATAAAGTGCCAAGGTGCCCGTCAATACTGTTTACAATTGATTGATTGATTGTTATGTGGGGTTTAACGTCCCAAACCACTATATGATTTTGAGAGACGCCGTAGTGGAGGGCTCCGGAAATTTAGGCCACCTGGAGTTCTTTAACGTGCAACCAAATCTGAGCACACGGGCCTACAACATTTCCGCCTCCATCGGAAATGCAGCCGCCGCAGCCGGGATTCGAACCCGCGCCCTGCGGGTCAGCAGCCGAGTACCTTAGCCATTGTTTACAATGGTTTGAACTTCGCATGTAACCAAGTGTTTCTCTGTAACGGCAAACACTGATGTGCGGATTTTACTTGCAATGGCTTTTTTAAATGCAGAATGCAATGAGAACTCGTCTTTCTAAATAAATTAGTAGCTAATGAGTGTAAACCAGCAATAGGTTTCACACATTCTGACGCTCACGGAACCCATTTTGAGAACCCATGTGCACGTGCCAGAGCATCCGGGAGACGCGTCAGATGCAGGGAAAAATGACTCCAAGTTTACAGTTACTCGCTCACAGCAAACACGTACTCGTACGTGACTGCATGCAGCAGCGTCGCCATGAAAACCACAGTCGCTGGAGGAACCCGCTATGCACGACAAAGACCCGGCGAGTCAACTCCGCTTTGCTTGCCACCAAACTTGGTGGTTTTCTCTAGCCGACAGTGGCACTAGAACGCACAGCCTAGCTAATAGAAGCAGCATGCTCGATGCACGGCAGCACATTTTTATAAGGTCATGCATATTTGCTAAAGTTTAGAGATTATGGTGGCACCATGGGAGCCTTTGTCACCAGAAAGATGGAAAGTGAAATAAAAACCACAATTCGGTGCGTATCATTGGTCAAACTTGCCATTTTTTCCCACTGAAGCTGAGGTCGGCATCAAAATTTCAGCTTTCTAGGCTAATTCAAAGCAGTTCGGTGCAGTTTCCTTGATTACTATGCTTTTAGAGCAGCTGGGCGCGAAATAAAGGAAATGTATAAAAAATGCGCAATGTGAGCAGCTGTCTCACTCCTTACCAATGCATGTGTGTTTGCAGCACAGGCCAAGGTCGCAACAGCCTCTTTTGCCTTACACATTAGCTTATTCCAAAGAGATCAAAGATGCATTGGCTGCATCTTTGGTACAAGAGGCTGTTTGGAAGTCATGTGTGCACAAACTATTGAGCTGTGTTTACGCTGAGATCTAGAGGTTTCGAACAGCGGGGTTTCCAGATTATGCGGTCACTAGATCCTGCGAAAAGGTGGCGAGATGGATCAAACATTTCAGCAAGTGCGATGTCTGTGAGAAAAATCATAAAAGCTGCTTTAACCTGCTGTCCTACGTTCAAGTTCTTTATTGATACAAGCTCTTATTAGTACATGAAAATACACAACACTTGTTAGACTTGTTCACAAGATCGCGCACAAATAAGAGTGTCGCTTCCAGATATGATGCGGCAGTAGTAAGTACGGCTCTCAAGAAGCTGGACAGCACTTGCACACTTGGTAAGCTCGGGGCCAAAGGCAAAATCAAAAATAAAGGTGAATGTGGTCAGCAACACCGAAGTTCCTCCATTCCTTTGTGTGACAGGAGTAGTGTACAAGAATTCGGGTGCACGTTAAAGAACCCCAGGCGGTAGAAATTTCTGGCGCCCTCCACTACGGCGCCTCTCATAATCATATGGTCGTTTTAGGACGTTAACCCTACATATCATCATAGTGTACAAGCTCCCTCAGTCATGCGCCCACTGTTATATTGGTCAGACTGGTAGGTGCATATTAGAATACGGGGGCTCCAGAAGAAATGCGAAAAGAATGCTCAAATGTCAAAATTGTTTGCTTATTGAACACAGCGTCACTGAAAGCTACTGTTTAACAAGATCAGGGGTGCAACAGCCGAAATAAAACTTAGAGCAATTTTAGGACCAGCAGAATATTACTTTTGGAGCACTAAAATGTAAATTTCGAGCAGGCTACAGGGAAAAAAAATTGCAATTTTCATTACTAGATACCAAATTTTGAGCAGTACAAAAAAGAAGGCTTACATTTAGAAACAAAATATGTATAAACCATTCGACATCAACTGAATTGTGCAGTGTAAACATGAGCACTGTTATTTCAATGAAAGTGGTATTTAGAACCACCCCACTGAGCCAACAATGATAAAGTTCATATTAGCATTTGCTGTGCCTGTAAAATCATTTGACAGAGTCTGAGAATTTAAATATTGTCCTGCCAATCTTGCGACCATGAAATTTGGGAGATTCCTGAAACTGAAGAGCACAGGTGAAGAAAAAAACTGGTGCACAATTTAGTTTTTTTAGGGAAGCAGAAATGTCATACACTACTGCAAATTATTTCCAGTAGCATATTTAGACACCAGTGATTACACTGATACTCATAATTAGGCAGCGTACAAACGCATGAGTAAGTGAACATTATGTGCAGTGTCCCGTGACTAGGGTAACAGCCTCTTCCAAATCTCATTACGCTTTTCCGCAATGCATTAATGTAAAATGGCAAAGGTGGCCTATTCAAGATTCTCTGCACGGGTTAGAATCCCAAGCCAAGAAATTTTCTAATCACTACACCTCCCCTTCCCCAAGTTCCACCTTGTTTTTTTTTTCGCCGTGAGGTTAGGTATCGCATCGGCTCGCCCTTGAAGGCGCGTTCGACCAGGTAAAGCAACAACGGCGTGCACACGTTGACCTGGCGACAGTACCACAGATGTCCATTACAAGGACCGTGGCCGGGACGACACAACGTCAAGACAAAAAAAAAAAAGGGGAGGGGCTCAGAGCTTTTAATGGAATGAGATGTGTTCATTTTTTAAGCTTTATTCACAAACTGTGCGATATTTCACGGTATCTCTTAGAAGATGAATCATTTTTCGAAGCTTACCAAGTTTTCGCCTGTAGATCAAAACGGCATTGAGAGGAAGTGACAGTGGCTATGGGCCCATCCTACCGACGTAATATATAGAAAAACCCTGTGAGCTGAGGTCGCAGATGGCAGAGGCATTGACACAAATGTTTTTCGAAGGGGGCGGCACTTTGATTGGAATGGGTCCCAGCTAGGCAAACAGATGTGGTAGGCCGTTATTTTCTGCGCCCCTATATTCCATAGGAAAATATTGGGAGGCAGAGGCACGAGTCTGGTGTGCCACCTCCTGGCTACGCTACTGGTGGATGGAAACCAGTGTGGTCGAGTACATACATATAGAAGGAGAGCTGGGGAGGAGGGTGGGAGGGGCACAGGCTGCTGTTAGTTTACCTTGGCGAGAGAAGTAGCTCTAACTGGAGTGGCACATGTATGATGTAAGAAAGAAGGTTTTGTCCAACGTGCTGGCTGAATACACAGGAGCTACTGACAAGAAAATAGACTGGAATAATGTAAAATTACCAAAATAAAAGAAAAATAATCGGACTTCCGGGATATATCTAGACTCTCTGACAATTCGGACAACGGTGCACATTCTTGAGTGTAATGACAATGACAGCAACTTTTCCCAGATATACACACCTGCTTCCTATTTGGAAATATACGTATTTATACTGTTCGCACATTCATTTTTAGTTGTGAGCGTGGCTCCTGTGTGGAAACCTAAATGTTTCGCTTTTATGCGAACGTTCATGGTCGGTGCTCATGTTAACGCCATAGTTGAATAACAACCATAACACAAAAAGAGAGAGGTGACAGTGGCACTGCAAGCCGCCGTGTGAGTAACCTCGCATATGCGGCGCACTGTGGAATACCGCCGATAACTTTTGCTGTCTTTCCGAATTGTGTAGTCTGCAGAAGTCTGCACACGTGAAGCCAAAGCAAAACAACGCTGTTCGAAAATGAAGACACTGCTAAGTCTTGGTAAAATCACACATGCAGTCCAGCTTTCCTTTGCCAGTGCCAGGGAAGAACACGTGATCTAACCCTGCACGTCACAGCGATTGCAGCACTCGCGCCCAATATGTAGGGGAAACTGCATGACCGAACCTCAGTATACTGGTCGGTGCAGCAAGCAATAGAGGAAGACAAGAGTGGTCGGTGCAGGCTGAATCAGTGGTCAAAAGACAGTGACAAGAGTCTTTTCGAAAACAGTCAACCATAGATTATTCGCTCTCTAACCCATTTGTAAGTAGTGTAAATAAACATCCTGTGGAATATAGAAACAAAATGTCAGTGAATTGCTGAATCAAACCTTTTATTAACATACTCTGTCCTTTCATGCAATTTTTTGTTCATGTCAAATTTAGTTGGCGAAACATTAGAACTCACTCAAGCTCACTTATACATACTCATAAAATATGATCGTCAAACGCCAGAAGAAGAAGAAGAAGACTGCTTCCTGAAGCGAGCGCGCGCTACTTCGCTTCTTTTTATAACCGTATTCGTTCGAAGCAGTCCCTGGTCTCGATCGTGTTCATAATGGTGCCGTAACCAGGATACTACCTCCTTGCCGGCAAGAAAGGTCAACCTGCCACAGAGCAGCAGAGAAGAAAACAACGGAGGAGCAGAGGATCGACCTGGATCAAGCAACGAGACCACGGTGGACAGTACGAGCATCAGAACGAACGATTGACAATTAAGGAGTCATTGTTAACCACCTCAATATGAGCAAAGAAGTGATAACGAAGAAAAGGAAAGCGCATCGCTCCCAGATCACGCGACTGATTAACGCAGCCGAGCAGCAAATTAATGATGGAGCTCACCGGGAGCAGCTGCTTACAACACAAGTGCAGATATAAGCAATAAGCGACAGTCTCAAGAGCGCGAACGAGCAAATGGAAAAGTTTCTAACAAAAGACAATGCCGAAGCTGAATTCGAAAGCGTCATAGAGTACGACTTGAAATTAACGACGATCTTATCTGCAAAAGAATCAGACTTCGACAGCCTGAACAATCGGATTCGAGCGATAGGACAAGGCCGGTGACGCCCTGAAGTACAGGACAAGAAGCAACGGAACTAGTTGAGCTACCAAAGCTTGAAATGATAAAGTTTGGGGGAAAAACTTTAGAGTGGAACCCGCTTTTGGTCTTAGTACGAGTCGGCAGTTCACCTGAGACCGAATATGAGCAAGGGACAGAAGTTCAATTACTTGTTAACATCACTAACCGGAAAAGCTGCGGCTGCTATTGAAGGGCTTTAGTACTTGGCAGAGGAAAATTCTGATAACGCAATCAAAATACTGCAAAAACGTTCGGCAATCGAGAACATTTCATAGAAATGAACATGAATGAGCTATTGAGTTTGGAGAAGTGAGGTCTGTTCAAGATACCGATGACTTAAATAGGCTAGTACAGAGAATGCAAGTTAACATATTTGCACTCATGTCACTAAAAGTGGAAACCGAGAGCTATGCGCCGATGTTGTTACCGGTATTGAAAGAGCGATTCAACCAGAATTATCAGTGCAGTTAAGTCAAAAAAAGACTATGAGAAACAGCTCAGCTTCAGAAAACGGCGAGCAAAACAACGCAACGGGAAAAGCGTGCGAGGAAAAGCTGGACAGGCTTATGTTATTCATAAGAGAGCAAGCAGCTTTTCGTGAAGAAACACAACGTGAGGAAGAGAGGATAACTGCAAAACCAAGAGAGAACCGGGGACAGCTGCAAACAACTTCACGCTTCTAGCACTCAGTGGACAGAATATGCTTATTTTTCAAGCAGAAAACCCATGCAACCGAAAACTGTCGTAGGTGCATTCCAATGGATGAAAAGAAAGCTATGCTTACCGAAAATAGAGCATGCTTCAGATGAACGCGACGAAACCACACAGCACGCCTTTCCAAGGCCCAAGTAAAATGCAAGCAATGCAAGGGGACGACATGCAACGTCAGTATGTAGAACGGTGATGCAGAAAACAAGGTCAGAGCTTTGTCTCAACAGTGCAAGCCGAGGCGACGACGTCTACGCTACAAGCAACCAAAAATATCAAGCATAAGTTTGTGCTTTTGCAGACGGCTGTAGCCTGCGTAGAAGGAAAAAAATGTGGCCGACATTGCCGTTGGTATTAGACAGCAGAAGTCAATGTTCATTTATTGAAGCGGGATTAGAAAAAGAAATAGGCGCGAAGTTGTTGCGACAGAAAAGGGCTGACGATTGGTTCATTTGGAGGAGACGAAAAGGTCAAACTAATGAACGTGGTGCAAGTGACTGTAGGATCACGAGAAACAAGCACGACAACAGTGATTGAAGCGCTTCAAGTCGACGTTCTCTCGCACAGTTGTATACCACTCCAACTAAGAAACTCAGCGAGACTATAAAACAGCTAAATATGCAAGCGGCTGATCAGAGGACCAAGACAACTGCAACAAATTTTGTGGATAAACTGATCAGCTCAGACTATATTGGGAATTCTTTACTGGTAGAACTCAAGAATCAAGGACAGACTGATGGCTGTAGAAACTATACTGGGATGGGTACTGCAAGGGCCGTCAGAGCAAAGCAAGACAAAACTGACACATAATCAAGCAGTCATGGTTCTGAAGGTCGAAGCTGCGGAGACAGAACTCCAGCAAGAGCTACAGAAGTTCTGGAGCCAGGAGTCAATGGGGATCATAAGAAATAGTTTAGATAACACCGGAAATGAAGTGGTCAAAGAATTCCGAGCGCAAGATTGTACAACAAAACGGTTGCTATCAAGTCAGCTTGCCATGGAAACAGGACTTAAACTTGGAAAGCAACAAGGAAAATGCGATAAAAAAACTATAGCAACTGACTAAAAGGCTGCAAAAAATGAAGACATGCTGTATCGCTACGACAAAGCTATATCAGAGTATATGGCATTAGAAGTCGCAGAGGAGGTCCAAGAGCATCAGAACAGCCAAATGCACTTTGCTCCTACATGCCACATCATGCGATCATTAGAGAGGACCGAGCCACAACGAAGGTTCGAGTAGTGTATGACGCCTCATCACATTCTCGAAAAGGCATGTCTTTAAACGAGAACCTAGAGGCAGGACCCAATTTGAATAAGGACATGCTATCGCTGCTCAATAATTTCCGAAAAGAAAGGTGGCGTTAGTTGGAGATGTTGAAAGGCATTTCTACAAATCTTTATACGTGAAGAGGATAGAAATTCAATAAGATTTCTGTGGTGGAAGCACGACGCTGCAGGAAGGTTAATAAATGAATTGCAAACAAGGCGCATGACAAGAGTAACGTTCGGAACAACACCAAGCACGTTTATACTAGGCAGCTACAATTAAACACCATTTCAAACAAGTGAAAGACCAGTTTCCTGATATGACAAGGACACTGCAGAAAGCGATCTACGTGGATGATGTCTTTTGGGAGCAGCAACGCTGAAGAAGCAGTTAAGTTGTACAAAGAGGCAAAGCAAGCATTCAGAGAGGCACCGATGAATTTGAGAAAAAGGACATCCAATGAAGAGCGATTAAACAAAATAATTGATGAAAACAAAAGAGACAGTATTCACATAGATATTCGATCTAGAGGATTTACAATGCTTCTAGGCTTGATATGGAAACACTCAAAGGATATGATTTGCTTCCCTATGGAATAGTGGAATTTATTACCAGATACAACGCACTTGACGAAAAGAGCCCACTCGGTTTGTCCACTATTTAACCCAATCGGTTTGTTGTCGCCATTCACAGTACGCGCGAAAATAGGACTGCAGAGACCGTGGAAAATGAACGTCACGTGGGACGACCAGCTTCCTAAAGATGATTGCGACCAATGGAAGAACCTTATGTCTGAAGCGGAGGACTTTCAAGTTCTAGAAATCCCACGATGCTACGTGAGCAAGAATCAACCAGTACAAGCATACAAGCTGCATGTATTTGCCGACGCAAGCCCAGTAGCATACGGAGCGGCAGCATACTTGATAGCAGTATACCACATTGGAAGCAAAGAATCAAGGCTGGTAACAGCAAAAAGTCGCGTAGCTCCAATTAAAGAGCGGACATTGGACTGAGGCCAGCGGTGGTAGCATCAAGATTATGCGACTACATCAAAGGTCACTTCAAGGAAAGTTTTCAGGAAATACACTGCTGGACGGACTCGATGATTGTGCTGCACTGGATCAAGGGAACAAGCAAAATAGATCCGTTTGTTGCCACAGCATTGCATAAATTAGAGAAAAAACACATCAAGCAAGCTGGTCATTCGTTCAAAGTGACGACAACCCTGCTGACCTACTTACACAAGGAATAAGCGCAAAGGCATTTATAACGTCAAAGTTATGGTGGAACGGTCCCGAATGGATAACATCACTGGAAAAGAACTTAGTAAGCATAATTGGCAAATACAGACGTGGAAGACCAGCATAAAACACAATGTCACCAATGCATGGGAAGAGCCAAAATTGCGCCAATCTTGGAAATCGAAAGGTATTCATCATACGGACGGCTATAAGAGTGACAGCATGGGTGTTCAGATTCATAAACAACACAAGAAAGGAAAATCACAAAGGCCCGTTGACAGAAAAAGAGGTAACAAATGCAGACAAATACCTGATAAGACAGACCCAAATGTCACTGAGACAAACAAAGGGTGAGGCCTATTCAAACAATCGATCATTTGAAATTATAGGACACGAAGTCTACCTTGATGACGATGGAATCATCAGACAGAAAGGACGGTTGCAGTGCAGGCAAGAATTCAACAAGCACGTAATAGTCATTCCAAAGGATGAGCATTTCACGGAACTGCTAATACGTCACGTGCATAAAATGGTATCACACGGAGGAGTTCAAGTGACGCTAGCGCAACTTGGAACAAAGTTCTGGATATTGCAGGGTAGACAAGCAGTGAAAAGAGTTCTAAACAAATGTGTCGTCTGCAAGAGGCATAACGTCAGACCGGCGACTCAAGACATACCTCCACTTCCGGACAGAGTCACTGAAGCAGAGCCATTCAAAGTTACGGGAGTTGACTTCACCGACCTCTTTACGCAAAGGACAAGTACCAGATTGTGAAGCAATATGTACTGATACTCACCTGCGCGGTAACAAGAGAAGTACATATGAAGTTACCAACGATTTGTCACCGTCAAGTTTTCTACAAGCATTCCGACGATTTACAGCTCGACGGGGAATACCAGCAGTAATATACTCGGACAACACCAAAATATTTATAAAAGCTGGAAATGAAATCAACAGAATGCACGAACACATTGTACTTCATTTTTATTGAGTAGAAGCTATGTGGGAGGGACCCCCTCCTCCCCCCCCCCAGTAGACGCCTTCAATATTTGTACGTCACTGTGTTTGGCACGGCAATCTCAGTGGAATTTTCACCCAAATTTCCTTCTTGCATGTTTTTTACGTTGTCGAGCAGCATGTCGTGGCAAGAGAGGCGTTTTGGGGATAATGGAATTACAGTTACTTATATGCAAAAAATTGTTTTGCTCTTTAGTGTCTCTTTGAATAGAATAGAAGCGTACTTGACTTCACGACGGAACTGCCGCCGGAATTTAACCTTCAGTTTTTACAGCTGAGGCTAACGCTTTACTCGGACTGGGGTGAGACGGCTGAAACTAAAGTAGGAGCAGTTTTTGGAGCAGCAAAACTTCAATTTTGGAGCAGTTAGCAGCCTTTACTAAGTTGTCCGGGAGATTAAAAATACCAATGTTTTGCAATGGGTTGGGGGGGGGGGCACCAGGGCATATTTTTTGAATTATAGTATACATTACACTTAAACAGATTTTGAAGGAAGATTTTGATCAGATTATCGCTAGGTAAGAACTGCACTACTTTTTTACATACCACACACGTGACCTATCTAGCCTTCGTAACACGTGAAATAATAATAAAAATGGTTTTGTTGAAAAAAAGCACATCACGCTCAAAAAGAAATAAAAAAATTGTGATTGCACAAGATTCTTAGTGACTTAACAGTTGACGTTCGCTTGAAAAAAAGCCTGACATGATAGCATCAAGAACATTTAACCAACAATAGCATGCTGCACTGCCTTTCGCGGCCACCTCATGCAGGACCACCTCCAAGAGTGCAACGCCAGAGCCAAGCAATCTCGCCACATAGACTATCTCGTAAAGCACGTTCATACGGCACTATGTGATAAGCGAGTGATACTGATAACGCCTCTTCACATGAGCAACCACGTACTATTATTTGAGCATAAGTTGGCCAGTTTTATATTTTTTTCAATATCTATTGGTCATCACCATCGATGAAGAACTTCCAATAATACATCGACTTGCGATTGCTGCCCGCGCCGCTCCGTGACTCGCGTAAAGTGATCACGCACCACAAGTGAAAAAATCCCTGTACACGCAAACAAACCGCTGATCATAGAGAGGTAGGTTTTATTGCAAAAGAGAGAAAAAAAAGGAAGTCACACTGCCGCCGACCGAAACACTGATTGAGATAAGCCAAACGCTCATGTAGCCCAGGGCCGGCACGCATGCAGCGACACCTCTTTAAGCACTTGTTGCGAGTTTCGATTACAAAACGAAGCAGTGGCAAATCGCCATTAATGAAAACTTTGCGAAGTGATTGCCGATGCGTAATGAGTCACGAATAAAGTGCCAAGGTGCCCGTCAATATTGTTTACAATGGTTTTAACTTCGCATGTAACCAAGTGTTTCTGTCTAACGGCAGACACTGATGTGCGGATTTCACTTGCAATTGCTTTTTTAAATGCAGATGCAATGAGAACTCGCCTGTCTAAAAAAATTAGTAGCTAATGAGTGTAAACCAGGAATAGGTTTCACACATTCTGCCGCTCACGGAACCCATTTTGAGAACCCATGTGCACGAGCCAGAGCATCAGGGAGACGCGTCAGATGCAGAGAAAAAATGACTCCAAGTTTACAGTTACTCGCTCACAGCTAACACGTACTCGTAGGTGACCGCATACAGCAGCGTCAACATGAAAGCCACAGTGACTGGGGGAACGCGCTATGCACGACAAATAACCGGAGAGTCAACCCCGCTATGCTTGCCACCCAACTTGGTGGTTTTCTCTAGCCTACAGTGGCACTAGAACACACAGCCTAGATAGTAGAAGCAGCACGCTCGATGCACGGCAGCACATTTTTATAGAGTCATGCATATTTGCTAAAGTTTAAAGATTATGGTGGCACCATAGGAGCCTTTGTCACCAGAAAGATGGAAAGTGAAATAAAAACCACAATTGGGTGCGTCTCATTAGTCAAACTCGCCATTTTGTCCCCACTGAAGCTGAGGTCGGCATCGAAATTCCAGCTTTCGAGGCTAATTCGAAGCAGTTCGGTGCGATTTTCTTGATTACTATGATTTTAGAGCAGCTGGGCGCGAAGGAAAGGAAATGTATAAAAAATGCGCAATGTGAGCAGCTGTCTCACTCCTTACCAATGCATGTCTGTTTGCAGCACAGGCCAAGGTCACCACAGCCTCTTTTGCCTTACACATTAGCTTATTCCAAAGTGATCAAAGATGCATTGGCTGCATCTTGGTAAAG
>NW_023609042.1:0-25596 GCF_013339725.1 Rhipicephalus microplus
ATATGTGTACATGCTACACCTTGATTAACTATGATAGCGACGCCCCCAGATGACATTTGTGTTTGTCGTCCATTCACGTCACGTAATGCCAAATTTTGCATATGTGGAGCTATATAAATGGTCGCATTGCAAGCACGATATGAGCGTAGCATGTAGTCATGTTTTACATGACACATGTATGATTATTATGTTTAGACGTGTTATTTGCCTTCGTCGTCCATGGCGCCAGCTGTCGGAATCCTTCTGTGACGTATAAAACTACATCACGTGGTATCAGCTGTGTGAAGTGTTCGTTAACTCTTGTGATTCAGGCTGCTCTGCCGCGGCTGTTCTCGCTTCGCATGTGTCGGTTGCGCTTGTATAATCTGCGGAGCGATCTAGGGCATTCTACAAAAAAACAAAAACAAATTCAGCGAGGCAACGTACGATCATGCTGTGCCACGCTGTGCGCTTTCAACGGAGCGCGTGCACATGGCGTCATAGACGCATAATGTGAAGAGGCACTCTGGTAACAGGTGAGCTGTTGTGAAAATCTTCTGGTGATCAGTGAATCGAAGCATTCTCACATTGCGCGAACGTTTGTGTTTAGAGAGGCAAGCCATACGGCGTGTACCTGTCTCTTCCTTTTGCGCGGTAAGTGCACGGACGCTAGGTAACATTTTGACTGTTGTTGACTGCCGCGCAGGATTCACGGCAACAACTACCTCTACTTAGTTTTCAGAGCGAGATCAAGTGGGCGAAGGGGTACGGACGCATCGGCATTGGTCAAGTTCGCTTTACCTTTTTCATAAGGGTGTCTATCACTGTTTTGCCGCAATAACATAACTCATCACAACCGTGTTTCGCGTGGTCTGCTTGTTTCATCAGAGTTATTAGTAGACGGTTAGTTGTGACATATTTCAATAAGAGGAAGTTCACCCACATATGTTTTGTCTCCCTAATCCTCGCCTTCACTGCGCACGCTTCGCTGCGCGGGGTGCATTAACTGATGTGATGCGATGCACAAGCGTTGCAAAAATACCTGCTCGCATCGTTTGCTCGACTAATATTTACAATTATTGTACCTTGTTTTCAGTGGCTAGTCTGGTCTCTGGCATAAACCGATTTGTTTAACAGCAGCTCAGTACTCCCAAATGTGCAAGAAACGTCCGAATATGCTAAGAAAAAAGGACGCATCTAGACCAAACATTCTTCTCCCTTCCCGCCCCCCCTGAGCAGCAGACAACTGGGAAACGCCTGTCGGCCTGGCATCAATGAACTTCGCAGATTCTTATGTGTACCTTCCCGGAAAGTTCCACGTCATACTCACCAAGTATCAACATCAACGAAGTACACAACATGTTTTCGCGAAAGTACTTCCCGCAGACGCGATCATCAGTTCTGAGTTGTTTCCAAGGAGGTATAAAAAAATTGCTGAACTGAAGGCTCCCGCAAAGCTTTGCCAGCCGTAGTGAAGCGAAACTTTGCCCTTCAAATAAGTCGGAAACATGACATCTTCTGGGGGTGCCCACCTAGACATCAAGTGGCTTTTTATTGTTAGACTAAAAACTACTTTAATTATAAATTAAAAGATAATTGTGTACGAAAGAGTAATGAGCAGAGACTAGTATCGGTGACAAAATCTCGAATAAAAATTTGCCTTGGGTTCCATGCTTACTAAAGAAAACCAGTAACACAAGGACGTATTGTGAGCCCCATGTGACCCGAAGAGGTTGCCACGCTAAACTCATTGGGCGTGCCATGAACACGCCCCCCCTTCCCCCCCCCCCCCCGAACGGCAATAGCAAATCATGCCCCTAGAAAAATGTCTGCCGCGGCCGCCATCTTACGATTGGCACGGCCTAACTAGTGGACAAGAATTTACACTCGGGCAATTGTTTTAAGCCTCCATGGTTGTTTCGTCATTCTCGGCTTTATCGAACCTACTGCCCGCTGCTTCTTTTTTTAGCGTAAGCACGAAAATTCAAACCAGGGCGAGACGTCATCATACGTTCATCATTATACGTTTTTAAATATACCAGGGCTGAATGAATGGTCACTGTGAATCGGCACTTTAGGAATCGTTTTTTTTTTTTCTGCCTGGGACAAATAAAGGCAACAAATTCCTATGTCTACAAATCCGTGAAGTACACCGTTATACATACCGAACATTGAATCTTCAATTTTAGACGCGACATCTTTGCGGATACATGGACGCCCAAAGAAAAATGGCTGCTCAGTGAGCTGCACAGCAAAGGACAAATGCTGTGTTATTTTGCCAACTTCAATTTTATCAGTCAAGTGTGTTGTCGCCGCAACGTTTCGGAAGGGCTCATTCACAGTAAGGCTCACTCGATTGCACCCGGTACTGCGGCAGTCAGCCCACAAAAAACCTGGAGGTTAGAAAATGAACTGACTCGGGGTTGAAGCAAGTGCGCTTCACTGACGATGGCAAATGTCAGTCACGCCATGTCGTTTACCACGTCACAGCGACATCAGCGCTGGCCTCTCCAGCGGTCGCCCTCACTGCCAATACGTGATGCCAGCGAAACGGCCGCAAGCGCATGATGACCCTGACATATAGCCATGTTCTTACTTGACGCGCATGCAAAAGTTATCATGTTGACGCCTGGCATTTGTGTTCGTCGTCAATTCATGCCACGTAACACCAAATTTGAAACATGTGAAGCTAGCGAAACGAACGCGAGCGCATCCGAAGCGTGGCATGTAGTCATGTTCTTACATGACCCGCATGTCATGATTATCATGTTTGCATGAGTCATACCTTCGTCATCTATTCAGGACGCGTAATATAAAATTTAGTTTTATATGCGAAGCTATAGCGTAACGACCGCAAGCGCACCAATAGCGTGGCGTGTAGTCATGACTTACACGACATGCATGTCATGATTTCCACGTGAGGGCCAGTCACAATTTTGCCATGCAGTATGGTCATACCATACCAGTTTCGCAATATATCATGTGAACGAAACCACTGCAAGAGAAGCAAGACCATGACAAACTCAAGACATTCATGACATACATACGATTTTTATGTTGTGAATAGTGTATTTCCCTTGCAGTATAGTCAAATTATGTCATGCCAATTTTCGTATAAATCCCTTTGTCCAACTGGCAAGAAGAGCTAAACGTCGTAAGCGGCTAGATACACAGATACGGTCAATGTAGCCGAAGTTTCCTGAGAAATGCTTCGCATGAAACCATCATTGGCTCAATATAAAGATCCGGGTCCCTTGCGTGCCACCCCAGTATTCTACAACTGAGTCACGCCACTTCTGGAAACGCTGTTGTAAACCGTCTTAGACAGCCTTGTTGGCGGGAAACGAATCATGGTTATGTAATAAAGTGTCTTAGAAAAGCAGAAAACAACAAGGCGTCACACAAAGTGAATTGTTTTACGATTGAGCAATCAAAAGCTGCAGCCTGCCATTACGAAAGCTTCAGGCATAATTCTTCTTCGCCGTCAGCCAGGGCATAAAAAAATTGCACATACTGTCTTCCAAGTGGGCAACACGTAGGCACCACAATTTTCCGAAGACCAACGAAGGATACCATAGTAAATGCCTCTCTACTACACAAAAAATGATGTATAATGGCCTAGCGGGTACCCTGCCGGTGTGCTTGTAGCAGTCGCTCAAAGTGTTTAAAAAAGGGTCTGGAATGCCAGTCTCAGTTTAGTGTTCCCTTCGCCGCCGTCAGAGATTGAACGACGTAGTGAATCGTGTACGGGTGGGCTTGATAGACGGGGAGCCACTGTTCACAGCATTTTTGTCGAATTAAGCCTAGCACCTTTCCTTGCGTCTGTAGCTTATTGACAACCTTACTTTTGGTACCACCCTCAGCAAGAGAAAAGGAGTGACTTGCCTTCATGTGACAAGCATTAAGTTTAACCCCTACCTTCACGGCAAGCCTTTTATAGTTGTGAGATATTGCTACGCCTTGAGTTGGTTAGCTAACTTGAATGCCCTTCATGTCACCTCACACGGGTGAGCCTAAGAATTCAGGCATTCGACATTACCGTCATGTACCAGTCCGGACTGAAGCACTTCGATGCCAAGTGCCTAAATAGTGGTCTTGCGGCCCAGTGCTGCTGGGCGACGAAGATCACGACTCTTTCTGGAGCACTGCTGACTGGCCGAGTTGGTGCAAGATAAAATTGATATGTGGGGTTTAACGTCCCAAAACCACCATATGATTATGAGAGACGCCGTAGTGGAGGGCTCCGGAAATTTGGGCCACCTGGGGTTCTTTAACGTGCACCCAAATCTGAGCACACGGGCCTACAGCACTTCCGCCTCCATCGGAAATGCAGCCGCCGCAGCCGGAATTCGATCCCGCGACCTGCGGGTCAGCAGCCGAGTACCTTAGCTACTAGACCACCGCAGCGGGGCACATGATTAATTGATATGGCTTTAGCGTAGCCCAGTTTGAGCGGGAAGAAAAGGTACTGTACAGTCAAGAAGAGAACATAAGCGCCACCGACTTCACTGAGCGACATCGAGCCAACCCGGTATTGATGAAGCTAGTGAAACATATGGAGGGCAGAAACAACCGTCCACTCAAATGCACGCAGGCGAGAAATGGAGTCAATTTTTTTAAATGAAATGTGCCGTATAAAGAAAATCTCTCCCGCCCGAGCTAGCTACTTATCGTTGCGTACGACAAAACGAACAATAATTATGAAGGCCCTGCACAACAAACTAACGTCTGGTCATGCCGGCTTTTCCCGCACAATCGTACAGATACAAGGAAAGTACTACACTTCCCATGCTTCACCGCCAATGACTATCGTTACGCGATATGCCGCAACTGTCAGCGAAGCAAGACGCCGCAAACAAGGCCAGCGAGATTTATGCAGCACATCGAACCAACTTGGAGGTAGTTCTATCCAATGGGTATGAACTTACCGTGGCCATCGCGGACGTCGACTTTAGGACAGAAATACATCATCGCAGCTACCGAGTATACCTCACCTGCAGCGCCGATAAAAGGGGTTTGCTCAAAGACACCGTCGACGAAGTAGCAATGTTTTTCGTAGAGTACATTATTCTTCACGTCGCCCCTCAGGTTCTCTTTATGCAGGCAGAGGTGCGGCTTTGAGTGAAATTACCTCGGGCGATATTGAGGTGAGCTGAAAAAGCCACCACCGGATCACCGCCTACCACCCACAAATCTATGGCTTCGTCGAGCACCTGGACAAGACAATCGCCGGCATGCTCACAATGTAAGTTGACGTCGAGCAAAAGACGTGCGATGCAATACCTCCATACGTGATTGCGCATACAAATTGACCGTTCAATAAAGAACGCAAAAAATGCCACGTCTGTCTGCTGGAGAAAGCTGGTCATGACGCTCGACTCCATGTAACCCAACGTCACTGACAAAGAAAACCCCGACGTGACTGCAGCGCTTCAGTCTGCTGCAGAAGCACGACAACTCACCCGCCTACGCATCAAGATTCAGCAGAAGACAGGCAGCCACCATTAAAACTTTCCACGATGTTTCGTGGAATACCAGCCTTGCACACGATTTGAAGGGTGTAGACGTTTATATACCAGCATGGTCTTAGAGCAAAACTTCAGTGATACTTTCATACATGTTGTTTTGACTTCAGAGCACTCTTAAAGGAGATGTGTTCCTGGGCGGCACCAAGAACACTCATAATCTTTCCTGGTCACTCATTCGATTCCTGGTCACTCATTCAATAAACTAAGAGCTACTATACTGGAATCAAATTTCTCTTCACAACATGATAGGAAACTGCGCGAGTCATTTCTGATACACAAGTTCAACGCGATCTTATCCGGTATAAATGAAAACACAGGCAAACTGACGTTTCTTTCGGCGCAGAACTAAGTTCTAGTTTTATCACAGTCTATTCATAATCACTGTACACGCAGATTTTCACTACACCTTTTCTATGCAGTGAATTTCTTAACTGTGTTATCGATTCTGTTTGCGTTCCTTGAAATTCTTAGTAACGCATTTTGTGCCATGCGAACGTTTTCTGCTATACTTTTTTGTCTTTGTTGTGCGTGTTATTTGCTGTATGGGTTTGATAGCTTTATTTTTGTTTGTAGATATTACTGTACTTTTTAAACTGCTATTCATGTGATCTACTTGGTGTAAACATTATTCATGTTCTCATAATCTTTCTTTGACATTGCTTTGACATTCTCTGCTCACCGTTCATTACTCACCACGTCACAGTAGATAGTGCATGATAGTGATGGTTCACGAGTCAAGGGCCCTTGAAATACCATTCCTACTTAAAAAAAAGCGCATTTTTGTATCGTGTTTTCTCTTATGAAGGCCGGTCCCCGGCTGAAACGTAGAAAAAATAAAAAGTTTTCATTTTGCTCATCCTCCACTTTTTCGCATTTTCCCACTGGATCCAAGGACACCTTTTTCATACCATACGCCTAAGGACCCCGAACGGACGGCAACGAAAACTACACTGTGGAAGTTCCCAAAGACGGCGGTTTCAACTGTCGTTGTAGGGGACTCCCAAACAAAGTACCTTTTCCAGCACTTCGACCCTGCTCGAGAAGGCAGTCACGCCTTCGTCACACAGTGTGGCGCCAGCATCGACGACGTACGTGCGTTACTGGACTTCGTGCCACCGTCCACAACGACCCTTATCCTCAGCGTCGGGAATAATGACCTCGCCCGCAACACCGGCCGTGTGGCGTTTGACAAATACAGAGACCTACTGATCTTCATTGCTTCGCAACGCCCTGAAATACACCGGATACATGCAAGCTTGGTCCTTCCTCGATGTACCGATCGTCGCCGTGGCAACCGCAACACAGCGACTATACAACAGTGCAACCGAGAGGCATGTGAATTTAACTACCGCCTGAGAGATGTTTTGCGCCACTCTCGTCTTGTATTTTTTCTGCACCATGGTTTCGAGTGGTTCCCATCTGCGCATGTTCTCGCTGCTGACGGCCTACATCCCAGCTACGAGGGCGTCGCACTGATGGCGAGCCATATCCAACAACTCTGTCTTCGTTACATGCGCAACGTTATATCTTGCTCATGGCTTGATCACGCAACCAGCTTTTCCCGAAAACAGAAGTCTCCCAATCGACTGCTGTCATCCCTGGACCAATAACAAAGTCAACCCTCGGGTAGTCGACAGCGCATCTCCGAAGCAAGCTTCGCTCAGCCGCATACCATGCGAACTGAAGCGGTACACAAAGGAGCCCTCCTTCATTGGACAGTTGAATAGTCCCTCAATGGAAGCGCACGCCACCCGGCCGTCTCCCGCACAAGACCAGCGCACCGGTGACTCTCTTAGCGGGTGTCAAATGACAGAGCGCCAGTGTTCTCCAAACAACGCTTCAAGTTTGCAGACGCAGCCACCACAAAAAAAAAAAAAACGTCCGTCACTCTTCCTGCTTCACAGCCATACAAATTTAGAAGTGCTAAATTCAGCAAGGTCTCTGATAATTGACTAGTATCCCAACCGGCAGTCAATCTATCAAACTATTCGAGTTTTCGTAAAATCAGGAAGGTTATTGAAAAACGAATCCGTCATGCTCTCCACGCGTCCACACTTGGTACCTATGTAACTGCTTCGACGGTACCTAAGGGGCTTCGACTTTCGTTGAAACCAGCAACTTCCAAAATGTCGGGCCACAACAGCGACAAATGGAATGCAATCTTAAATGCTTATTTAGACCTAAAACGTGTCGTGATCGACCACTACGAAGAATACTCCAAAGCATTAGTTAACACTGAGCGACAACTACGTGCCTCGCATCTGATGCGTACTTCAAAAATCAGGGCTCTCAACGAATACGAACAACGTAAATATGCTGAAATCCACTCGAAAATGGCTAAGAAGTTGCTCCGCGACAAAATACTTCCCGAGATGGCTGTAAAAGAAATAGCGGGTTCTGATAATACAGAAGTAAATAAGTCCCCTAACATTGTCAATATTTCTAAGGTTATTCTTTCCGAACAGGAATTGGCGGTACTTGCTAGGGATTTAAACTTCTGTCCTGCCACTGGTGGCTTTAACGATTTACAGCTGGCAAACATGAATGGCCATCTTCTTCGCACATGCCATTCCGCGAGCTCTGGATGCCTCCAACACAACGTGACAACTTTCTCGGTCTCTACAACTCAGCAGTACAAGGCGACATTCTGGATGCCTACAAAAAACCCACGTCCTTTAAACATAATTTGTTTATTTCTGAAAAGAAGCCCTCCATAAGCTGCAAGATCGCGAAAACAATTATCAAACCAGCTGATAAAGGTGGCGCTGCAGTAATAATGGATAGGTGATTATACTACTTAGATTAAAAGACAGCTAAATGATATCCATTTCTACAAGCGCCTTGATGACGATCCGACAGAGCACTCAAGAAAATTGTTTCCAATACCATAAAATATCTTGTCAAAGAAGACAAAATCAGCGAGAAAGGTATACAGTCACTAATTCCCTTTAGCCCCATCCCGGGGCGATTTTCTATCCTGCCAAAAATACACGAAGCAAATAATCCTGGCCGACTTATTGTTTCCGCTATTGGCACCGTCACTGAACCAATGTCTAGATTCGCTGATAATCTCATTAAGAATATCCCACTCACTTTCAATTCATACCTGAAAGATGCAAACCATGTCTTGCTCGACATCATTGACCTTGACGTGCCACTTGGATTATTGCTTGTGACACTAGACGTAGCTTCACTCTACAAGAATATCCCGCATATTGATGGCATTCAAGCAATATTGGAGGCTTATGAAGAAAAAGTTTCTAACAAAACGGTGGACAGCAACACACTAGCGCAGTGACTAGAACTAATCCTTACATTGAACAATTTTGAATTTGATGGTGTGCATTATGTTCAGGTTAGTGGCACTTCTATGGGTACGAAAATTGGGCCAAGCTATGCAAATATCTTTATGGGCCAACTCGAAAATAAATTTAGACGCATGCAGTCTCAAACCGTTTTATTATAAGCGTTATGTTGACGACGTCTTTCTGATCTGGCAGCACGGAGATATAAATTCTGTCGTTCATTGCAGACTTCAACAAGGCTCATCCCACCATCTCTTTTTCGGAATCATACTCAAGCACAGCAATAAACTTTCTTGACGTCACGGTTACTATACGTGCTAATAAAGTGACGACTAAACTCTTTAAAAACCTACGGATAGGCAGTCATACCTACATTTCAATAGTTCACATCCAAAGCACTGTAAAACGACAATCCCATATGGTCAAGCACTGCGCTTTAAGGAAATATGTTCAAACAATTAATATTTTACAGACAGCTGCATCAAACTTTGGGAGGCCCTACAGAAACAAAAATATCCACCACAAATCATTAACGATGCTATTAAACGGGCTTAGGACATTACCATAAGGAACTTTTTATTCGGAAGAAGAACGCCGAACCCTCAAGCACGAGCCTGGTTTTAACACACTCCGCATCAGCACCAAACATCAACAGCATTCTTCAGAAGCATCACAACATACTAATACACGGTGATCACCTTAAAAACATCTTTCCTGATCCCCCACGTGTGGTATATCGCAGGTCGAAGAACTTACGCGACGTACCAACCTCATCAAGGATTACCGCCACCAATTTTTCTGGTTGTCATTCATGCAACAAACCACGTTGCAAAGTTTGTAACCATTTGACGAAGACCACTTTGGTTAAAAGTACAGCATCAAACTGATCTAAAAATTGAAGGGGACTGGCTGCGACACAAGCAACATTGTGTACATGCTTGAATGCTCTGTGTGCAAACTCCAATACATCAGACATACTGAAATGCCTTTTAGACTGCGCTCTAATAACCATAAGTCACATGACACAAGCCTACCCAATTTACCTTTGTCTAAGCACGTTAACATTTCTGGTCATTCATTCAATAAACTCAGAACTACTATACTGTAATCAGGTTTCCCTTCACACTATGATAGGGAACTGCGTGAGTCATTTCTGATACACAAGTTCAACGCGATCTTATCCTATATAAATGAAAATCCAGGCAAACTGACGTTTCTTTCGGCGCAGAACTAAGTTCTAGTTTCATAAAAGTCTGTTCAAATCACTGTACATGCTGATTTTCACTACATCTTTTCGATGCAGTGAATTTCTTGACTGTGTTACCGATTCTGTTTCTGCCCCATGAAATTCTTAGTAACGCATCTTGTTCTATTCGAACGTTTTCTGTTAACTTTTTGTCTTTTTTGTGTATGTGATTTGCTGTATAGGTTTGATAGCTTTATTTTTTTTATTGTAGATATTACTGTACTTTTCAAACTGCTAGTCTTGTGATCTACTTGGTGTAAACACCGTTCATGCATTCTCATTATCATTCTTTGCCATTGCTTTGCCATTGTCTGCTCACCGTTCATTACTCGCCACGGCACATTAGATAGTGTATGATAAGTGATAGTTCACGTGTTAGGGGCCCTTGATGTACCATGCCTACTTCAGAAAAGCGAATTTTTGTATCGTGTTTTCCCTGATGAAGGCCGGTCCCCGGCTGAAACGTAGAAAAATAAAAAGCTTTCGTTTTGCCCGTCCTCCACTTTTTCGTACTTTCCCACTGGATCCAAGGACGACTTCTTTTTCACACACACACACATTATATATATATATATATATATATATATATATATATATATATATATATATATATATATGGTGGCGAAAGTGGCCGTAGCGTTGCATATAGCCAAGTAAAACCTCCGTGAGAACGGTAACTGCTGAATCGTTTAATTCACATAAATATATATATATATATATATAAAAGGGTTTATTGACGACTGTTGCGACGGTGGTTCTACGAAGAAACACGATCGTGCAAGAGCAACGGTCAAGCAGATGCCGGCGATGATCAGCACGAGCCGAGCGAGCGAAGCCCAGCACCCAGTACCCAAGCGGTAGCGATGTTTCTTGCCAACGACGCTCTTTCTTCTTCACAATTTGCCCCCGCCGAAAAAGAGCCATCCTGGCGACCTAAGAGTCTGGAGGCAGAGGGCTATAATATGGCTTAAGGCGGGCGACGTGGATGATGTCACGTCCACGCCGGCGCATGTCGTCAGATGGGGAAAGTGGCTCGATGAGAAAATTCACCGGCGAGGTTTGCTCCAAAACGCGGTATGGGCCCTCGTACTTTGGAACGAGTTTTGAGGAAATGCCGGGGGTTTGGTAAGGAACAGCCAGCCATACAAGTGATCCCGGGGAATAGCTGGGGCTTTGGGAAGAGTCGACGTTGTTTTCTTTCTGGCGCTGTTGTTCTCGAGACGTAAAGGTGCGGGCGAGCTCACGGCACTCTTCCGCATTTCGTGCAGCTTCGGACACAGATGGGCATTCGGATGCGTCAGGACGGTATGGAAGGAGAGTATCGATGGTGTGGGATGGTTCGCGTCCATAAAGAAGAAAGAAAGGTGAAAATCCAGTGGTAGACTGTGCCGCGGTGTTATATGCGAACGTAATGAATGGAAGAATGCGATCCCAGTTAGTATGATCGGATGTCACATACATGGCGAGCATATCGCCAAGGGTGCGGTTAAATCTTTCCGTGAGCCCGTTAGTCTGCGGGTGGTATGCCGTGGTCTTGCGATGAACAACATGGCATTCAGAAAGCAGACACGTGACGACTTCTGATAGGAAGGCTCGACCTCGATCGCTTAGTAGTTCTCGAGGTGCACCATGTCGTAATATGAAGCGATGAAGGATGAAGGATGCTACGTCTCGCGCAGTGGCACTTGGAAGGGCGGCGGTCTCAGCGTAGCGTGTTAAATGGTCCACAGCGACTATAATCCACCGATTTTCATCTGATGTTGTCGGTAGAGGGCCATAGAGATCAATTCCGATCCGATCGAAAGGTTTGGCAGGGCACGGAAGCGGTTGAAGCGCACCGGACGAGTGGAAAGGCGGTAATTTGCGACGTTGACAGTCAGGACAGCCCATAACGAATTTTCGAACGAAATTATACATTCCGCGCCAGTAGAAGCGATGGCGAATGCGTTCGTAAGTTTTGAAAACTCCGGCATGACCACATTGGGGATCGTCGTGAAAGGAGGCGCAGATTTGTGATCGCAAGCTGCGCGGGACAACCAAGAGCCACTTACGACCTTCGGGGGCGTAGTTGCGTCGGTGTAGTAGCCGATCACGAATGGCGAAATGAGCAGCTTGACGTCGGAGAGATCGTGGTACCGCAGTGGTTGACGATCCAGAAAGACAGTTAAAAAGAGAAGCGATCCACGGGTCCTTGTGTTGTTCACTGGTAAATGAGTCGAGGTCGAGAGATGCGATAGAGATACCAGTGGTTCCGCAGGCCGAGTCGGGAGGTAAAGGCGAACGCGACAGGGCGTCGGCGTCAGAATGCTTGCGTCCGCTGCGATAGATGGCACGAATGTCGTACTCCTGGATTTGCAGTGCCCACCGAGCTAGGCGGCCAGAAGGGTCTTTCAATGTGGCGAGCCAACAAAGTGCATGGTGGTCCGTTACCAGGTCGAATGGGCGACCGTACAGTACAAATAAGGGCGGAACTTGCGAAGCGCCCACACTAGCGCCAAGCACTCTTTTTCAGTGACGCTGTAATTGGCCTCGGCTTTAGTAAGTGTGCGACTCGCATAAGCGACGACGTATTCGGAGTAGCCCGGCTTGCGTTGGGCGAGGACGGCGCCTAGACCGACCCCACTAGCGTCTGTGTGAACTTCCGTTGCAGCTGTTGGGTCGAAATGCCGAAGAATTGGAGGAGATGTTAGCAGACTACGGAGCGTGGCAAACGCGACGTCGCAGTTAGAAGACCAGGATGAAAGGTCTGCATCACCGCGCAGGAGGTTGGTCAGTGGTGACATGATCGATGCAAAATTTCGCACGAAGCGCCGGAAGTACGAACATAGTCCGACAAAACTGCGTAATTCTTTCAGTGTGGTAGGTTTCGGGAACTCAGCGACTGCTCGCAGTTTTGCAGGGTCGGGTCGAACACCATGCTTGGAGACGATGTGCCCTAAGATGGACAGCTCTCGCGCGGCGAAGCGGCACTTTTTAAGGTTCAGTTGGAGCCCAGCGTTGGTTCAACACGTCAGAACCAGTTGGAGCCGAAGCAGATGCGTAGGAAAATCGGGAGAGAAAACGACAATGTCGTCGAGGTAGCATAGACACACAGACCACTTCAGTCCACGCAGTGTGTTGTCCATGAGCCGTTCAAACGTGGCAGGAGCATTACAAAGACCAAATGGCATTACGTTAAATTCGTACAGGCCATCTGGTGTAATGAACGCAGTTTTCTGGCGATCAGCTTCTGCCATAGGAACCTGCCAGTATCCAGATCGTAAGTCTAAGGAGGAGAAGAATTCGGCTCCTTGTAGGCTGTCAAGGGCGTCATCTATGCGCGGTAATGGATAGACGTCTTTCCGCGTCACCTTGTTTAATCGCCGGTAGTCGACGCAAAATCGAATTGATCCATCTTTTTTTCGAACTAGAACGACAGGAGATGCCCAAGGACTGTGCGATGGTCGAATAACGCGACGGCGTAGCATCTCTTCGACCTGGTCGTTCATGACGTGACGTTCTGCAGCAGAGACACGGTATGGTCTTTGACGCAATGGCTGGTGCGAACCGGTGTCAATGTAGTGGTGCACTGCGGAAGTCCGACCCAATTGCGGCTGAGAAACGTCGAATGAATTCGCGAAGTGCTGGAGGAGATTAAGAAGCTCGGCGCGTTCATGGGCACTTAAGGTGTCGGCGATGGAACTCGAGAAGGTGTCACTCGATGAGCACTCCAGTGGGGAAAGGGCATGAAGTTCGGTCGAGGCGCTACTGCACGATTCGTCTGGCATGCTAAGGAATAAAGAGGAATCGAGGTACTCCACTCGACCGAGACATTCGCCGGCAAGTAGCGTAAGCGGTGCAGAAAGGGGGTTGTGAACGAAAATATTGCTTCGGCCCGCAGTGACGTCGAGTGTAGCGAAAGGCAAGGAAACGGCTCTGCGGCTCATGAAAATGTCGGAAGGTGTAAACATTACTGTAGCATCGTTATAGTCATCGCCGCAAACCGGGACAACGGCAAGAGAGGCTGGCGGAATTTCAGTGTCCTCACGCACGACAAGTTTTGGCGACCGCTCAAGGGTTTCGTGCAAAGGTTCGTCACACAGGTGCGAAAATTGAACTTCAGCGCGTGCGCAGTCGATGATGGCATGATGATTTGACAGAAAGTCCCACCCGAGGATAACGTCATGCGAGCACACCGAAAGGACGATGAACTCGACAACGTACATAGAGCCTTGGATGAATATGCGGGCCGTACAGGTGCCAAGAGGTCGAACTTGTTGTGCGCTAGCTGTACGAAGCGATAGTCCAGAGAGCGGCGTGGTCACTTTGCGTAGGGAGCGGCAGAGCTGGGCGGCTATAACAGAAACGGCAGCACCTGTGTCGACGAGGGCAAAGGCAGAAACACCATCGACAGATATAGCGACGACGTTAGCTGGTGAAGTGCGAGGACTTGAGCATTTCGACGACGGCGCAGTTCTTGCCTCGGGAACTGCGGCGTTCAGTTTTCCCGGTTGGAAGAAGCGGGTCTAGGACGCATTGGGGACAGTGATCGCCTGCGAGGAGATGGGGAGCGGGGAGAGTGACTTTGAGGCTGGTGTGACCGAGACTCAGGAAAGTTAGTGTATCCATACTGCGGTGAGGGATAGGGAGCAGGTATGTGCATGGGCTGTGGGTCATACGGTAACGGCCGAGTAGCGTCGTGGAGTGGTTGGAAGCGACGGCGACAATATCGTGCCACGTGTCCTGGAGTACCGCAGGCGTAGCAGATCGGTCGATTGTCAGGAGTGCGCCAGGAATTGCTGACTCGTGCTGCGGCCCAAGGTGTCGAAAATGGGGCGGAGTGGGGAGCGGCTGAAGAAATGGGTGGCAAATGCTGCTGGCGGGGTCTGCTACGTACCACCTGGGCATACGTGAGAGGCGCGGCCACGGGCTGCATAGCCGGCGCATGGGCAACAGGCATGGCCACAGGCTGCTGGTGGGCAGCGACGGGAACAGCCTGAGCTACCTCTTCGGCAATAACGTCGCGGAGTGGTGAGGGCAGACGAGAGGACGGCGGCTGCTGCGTGAAGGGAATCAACGACAGTTGCCGAGCTACTTCTTCACGCACAAAGTCTTTAATCTCTTGCAGGGTTGGTGAGTGGTCGGGAACAGAAGTGAGACTGGAGAGCGAGTCGGCGTGTGAGGACAATGGCCGAGTCAGGGCGCGCTTCTTGTTCAACTCGTCGAAACTTTGACACAAAGTGACAAGTTCCGCAACGGTGGCAGGATTACGGGCCAGGAGCAGCTGATATGCACCGTCATTTATCCCTTTGAGGATGTGTTGAATCTTCTCCGACTCGGGCATGGTGGTGTTCACACGGTTGCAAAGACCAATAATGTCTTCGATGTAGCTGGTGAAAGATTCCGTCGGCTTTTGTGCGCGAGTCCGCAAGCGTTGTTCGGCTCTGGACTTGCGGACTGCGGGTCGGCCAAAAACGTCAGCAAACAAGGTTTTGAAGATAGACCACGTCGTGATGTCGTTTTTGTGGTTGTTATACCACATTTCGGCCACGTCAGTGAGGTAAAAGATGACGTAAGTCAATTTGTCCGCGTCATCCCACTTGTTGTTTGCGCTCACCAGTTCATAGTTAGCGAACCAGTCTTCCACGTCGGTCTCATCAGCTCCGCTAAAGACCTTGGGCTCTCGCAAACGAAGAACGCCGGGGTTGCTGGGGGATGGAGTGGAAGAGCCAGGTTGCGCGTTGTTGGTAGCCATGATGGGAGGTAGCGTTCGGTTGCGCAGCTCCAGGTTCAGGCGACGGCGAATGGCAGCACCCAGGTTCAGGTGACTGGGAATGTCAGCACCTTCCACCAATTGAAAAAGGGTTTATTGACGACTGTTGCGACGGTGGTTCTACGAAGAAACACGATCGTGCAAGAGCAACGGTCAAGCAGATGCCGGCGATGATCAGCACGAGCCGAGCGAGCGAAGCCCAGCACCCAGTACCCAAGCGGTAGCGATGTTTCTTGCCAACGACGCTCTTTCTTCTTCACAATATCAACGTACGAGCAATGGAGCTCGGCCATGGGTGGTGGGTGGTGTAGGGCTTAGTGGCAGAAAGAACAGCCAGCCCAGAGTACAGGCGTTGTCTCTATCTCAATGATTACAATGGCGCAGTCAACGAAGACGCAGTCTAACAGCTCAGCTTCCTCGTTCATGACACAAGCAGCCACGGTAAACACTGCATGAGGGCGACATCCAGACCTCCACGGCATCTTCTAACCTTCCGCCACTGCCACCACCTTTCGGGGATGGCGTCTGGGCCTCCTCTGCTGCTCCTAAATTCTGAACTTGTACCTGTCGACGACAAGGGGTGCTATCTACGCGTCCTCGGTCAGGCATACTGCCGCCATGAGTTCCAGAACTACCCCGTACTCCGCTTTCCCGATTAAAGACAACGCCGCTGTCCTGATTGCTGCGACAGAAACATATTCTGCGGCCGCCGCCAAGAGGTTCCAGGGTATCTTACCCAACAATGCAGCGCTGATAATCCGCGCTGTAACACGCCCTACATATTTTGCGGAGCCCCTCCCTACATTTCCGTGTTCTTCGCACAACCACGACTAATACATAATATTGACTAAATACTTGGGAGCCAGACAACTAGCCAATTTTGTCGGCTGAACTCGCGGATCCTGCCAAAGCACATTGCTATCAGCTGCTGCATGGCAAAGACTGGAGTTCCGTTGTTTCCAAGACGTCATGTACTTTTGGGTCGAGACCAACTCGCTGGGAAACCTCCATGGCTGGCCAGAGCATCGGATGTGGTCTCGTGGCCGTCAATCACCTTCGTGATGCTGCCAAGGCCTGGCGTGCCTACGCGGGCGCAGGCAGCGATCGTAGTCAGAATGATGCGCCAAGTTGACCAGTATGTTTCCACTTACTGAGACTACTCCCCCCCCCCCTCTATCTCCCTGCCAACTGCGGAATCCATCTGTGAGACGCACAGCGCTGACAGTAAAACTCAGGCCTCTACCACACTTCCCTCGCTTGATGACACAGCATGGGACTATCCTGATGCCTACATCTGCGCCCTGCATCAGCGTTGTCTCGCTTAGATACCGAGTTCTTGAGGGGCACTGACGTGGCGATACACATGTGCCCAACAGCGACTTTTTCAGTAAGCTCCGTGGAAAACCCCGCGACAAACACACACAAAGGTGGCAAGGTGGGTTTCACAGCCGAGGACCTGAACTGCGTTTTGCGACACATTTCAAGACTGGGCCATGACACAGATCAAAACTGGTTCCTAGTCAACAGCTGGTGAGCGTACTTTCAAGCTGGCCAGCGCGAGAGTGCTTGAACGCATCGGCCTACAGTGTGACAGCATCAGCTCCCTCGTAATCAGCCGGGCCATCACCGCAGTCATTGGCCGAGCGTGTGGATTCTCGCCAAGTGCAAAGTTCGACCCTACCTGACAACCACGTCATCGGTAAAAAGGTCGCCACAACTACGACTCCAGATTAAACGTACCCACATCTCGCAGACGGGTAGCGGAATTACTTCGCAGTGACCGTCCCGTTCCGTTCAACGACGCCTTGTTGACGGAGGCTGGAAATCGCTACATGGCTGCTGACATCGATAATGTATCACGTGTGTTTGATACCAAAGTATAGGCAATTGATGACGCAGTAAGGCGGAAGCTTGGCTCGTAGACCGAGAAGCATTGCGAACCGCTTGTCTTATCTGCTGCCGATCACGACGTTTCGTAACAGAGTGACCGGTGCTTTCAACAACACTCCCCCCCTCCCCGAAACAGAGCGTCCCCCCCCCCCCAAATTGGTCAGCAGCCTGGTAAGATAGGTTAAGGGGTATACAAGACCATCCACCACAGCACAGTCAATTCCGACCACCAGATATCATTCCGCTAACGATGGCTCTTCAGGTTCCTGAGCATGTAGGCCTGCGAAGACGAACACCGCACTCGTCCACCTGAGAACATTTCACCACAGCGAACACCCTCAAGGCACAACCAATACGCCCAGCAGAGACAATATCGCTAACGATGATAGTTCAGGGTTAAAGAGCTGTGAGCCTTCGACAACCGCTGCGGCACAGCCAATGTCGTCCGCCTGAACGCAATTCTGGAGCTCTCCGTGTACTTTGAGGGCGTGGCCGAGTGTAATATGTAAACATTGTGGGGCTCGAGGATCGCTGCGTGTGGGGAAGTTGCATAAACAGCTGGCCAAGCGTACGGTGGGCGTTATCTGTCTGAATCGTTACAATATATATATATATATATATATATATATATATATATATATATAATATGACGATGACTGACACCGGGTTTTGGGTGTGCTGGCCGAGAGGAAGACAGAGCCAAACGAAGCCTGGAATATAACAGCTGGCCCAGAATCGGGTGCTGTCTTCGTGGCTCTTATTCCTTACAATGGCGCATTTTACGAAACCTCAACCTTCTGACTGAAGCAATTCATCAGTCAGAAGGTTGATTTGGTCGTGGGGCCTCTCGGTCTAAAAACGCCATTCATGCTTCCTCCCTCACAAACCCAAGGACCCTATGACTGCCAGTAAGAACACGACTACCATTCTAGAACAGCCTTCAAGCCTCCCCGTGACCGAACGGCAGGCTCACGCCATCGTCGTCAGGACGAAGTACAGCCTCTCGGTGCCTAAGAACGCTGTTCACACTTCTTGATGCAACAACCCTCGCTCTGCAATTAGGGACACCTGATTTTCTGAAGAGTGGTGTCACAGCTCCACCTAGCAAGTATCCCACTCTAGTGAGTAAAGGGGTCGTCTCCTTCTCCTCGGACATCACCGTGATCTTCACGCTCAAATCTCCCGAAAGTTTCCTCCAGCTATGTATGGCGTGCCCTCGCTTCACTCCGCGTCATGGTCAAAGCCTTCGAAGCGCCGAACTTTTATTGTTTCCTGCCATGCTACCGGCCATTAGCGCCACTAACACCATGTTGCATGCAGCAGCCTCAGAAGACCTGAACGCTAGCTCACCCGATCAATGCAGAAAACTCAGATGTTCCCTCATGCAGCTCTCATACCAGCTGCACTGTTTTTTTTTTCGACACTCTCTTCTTTGTCGCCTGTGATTACATCGCAAGATAAGTGATAACAATACCGGAGTTATATGGCTATGACGTTGCTGACGACTTGGTGGCCATTGTCAACGCTCTGACAGATCGCGAGGTTTGAACGATAGAGCAGAAATGGTCCGTGGCTATACACAGCCTTCGAAACGGTGCCGCGGTGTTGCATTGGCATGAAGGCGTGCAGCAGCAGTCCAGGCCAGATTGGAGCTTCAAGCTCATTGCTGATTTTGGCTGTACGCCCTACCACCTCTCTGCCACCAGCCACTTACACTACTACAAAGATTAGAGCACAGGAGGGGTACCACGTCGAGGCTGCAGCCATGCAATGCAGCGCTCACCCTTTGAACTTTCATACGTTTTGCCAAGCAAAAATTTAGCACAGCCAAAAGCTATTATTGAAGACGCGCCTCGTCTACGAGTCTCTCAAATGACGTACCCGACCGGAATCATTTCGACTGCACAGCTCTACCATGCCATATTTTTGAAAATGTCTTGGGTGAATGCTGAGCAGGGAACACAGAAACAAGTTTGAAGGTGCACGCCGTGGTTCCAATCAGATTCCCCGTCGCGTCCTATTTTACAGACTTCCCCGTCATAGACCTGTACCACTTGCGATTCATATATAGCTGTCGAAGTCGCGAACACGAATATTATGTTCGAATATGAATGATATTATGAACATGAATGATATTAATATGAATATGAACATGAATGATATTAATAACACTAAATGTCGGTGTTTAGTTTCCGAAACCGTCATATGAATATGAAAGACGCCGACGTGGAGGGCTCCGAGAATATCGGCCACCCAGGGTACTTTGACGTGCACCTGAATTTAAGCACACAGGCTTCAAGCATTTTCGCCTCCACCGAAGATGCAGCTGGGAATAAACCAGTGACTCTCGGGTCAGACAGGGCACAAGTACCATTCCGGAAATGTCTTTAGAATGAACGAGAATTTTTTTTTCAATCACTACTACCATACCAGCCTGCGGATAGAAGGGAGACTCTTTTAGGCAAGTTCATACCCCATCGACAGTCATTGGACGAGCGTGCTAGCTCTATAGATGTGTCCCAGGCAGAGAAAAACACCATTGGTCCTTCCGGCGACATGTTGCTCACGACGACGAGCACGCTCGTGTTATTCCAGACGTACTGTCTGATTACCGTGCGCAGCCTCATAAAGCCGTTGCTGTCACCATGAATATCGACATCGATGGTTGGGGCCGTGACCAGCTCGGTCAAAGCAACGAGGCTCCATCGAACAACTCCGACGACGTCGGCATGAGATCCAGAAACGAAGAACGATTGTGTTCATGCATACGTAATGATGATATGTGGTTTTTATTGGCGCAAGGGCGATACTCCGTCAAAGAGCGCCAAGACAACTGATAACTAATAGCAATGGTCTGGGGTTTATGATGGTATAGGCGAACTATGATGGGGATATGCAACTTCTTAAGGGAATGAAATACCACGTTTTAAGGCGGGTAAAACATACAGGTATTAAAATCACGAAGGTGACATGAAATGTCTGTAGCACGAATGAATGGCAGTGGCCATTGAAATAACTCAATAATGCAATATAATAAATTAGCACGAATGCCACAATGATAGCCCATGTTTCTGAGGCCCAAGCTCTTGTGTTCATGCGTACAGACATGCAAATGGTACGGAGAATGCAGTTTCGCCGCAGAAATCTCATTTTCATTCACACACACATTCTCTGTTACGCAAGCATTTTGCGGCTCGGCATGCTAATGCGCATAGCGAGCACAGCGCCGCACTTACACGGCATGAATTCCGAGTAGACACGGCAAGAATTCCGTGTCTACTCAGCACGCCACGGCTACAGCGTCCCACCAAAATTATCCCACCAGAGACACTCCTGGCAAATCTCCAGGACCAACCACTTTTATTGCAGCCATAATCGCTAAACGGATTCATATTATATGTATTGTGATGAAGGACGACACAAAGCTCCTAGATCGAGGGGACATTGGACCATGCATGTATAGAAAGACGAACACAGTTCTTCAAAGAACGGGTGCTGTCTTTCTAGCTCCCTTGTTACGATAGCACAGTCCGACACCTTGAACCTCACGGCTGAAGCCGTATGTGTCCTCCCGGATCGTCGACAGCGCGGGTCTCTCGTACAGGGACGCCATCCACGCTTCCTCAATTAGGAACTCAATAACCCAACCGCTACTGCACGTCCCCATCGAATCATTCGCGGACGACGTCGATGCCTCTTTGGTGATTACAGAACACGACATCCCGGGAACCTCGATACCACCTGCATCCGAGATAGCGTACGGCCTCCTGTCATTTTGGTAGCGACACCTCTGCTAACGGCGACATCCATCCTGGCCGCGAGACTTTTCTACCACGAGAACATTCAAAGGACGCCGTTGAGGATTCCTTGGCGTACCCAGGAGTCGCCAGGACAACGCACAGCCTACTACCGCCCGAAAAAGGCGTTAACACTTACGGCGGCAACCTCTCGCTCAGGAATTTCTTGGCACCGAGCACTGACAAGCAACCTGCGGCGGTAAACACATCGACCTTATCGTGTGGATCATCAGACTGCACCGCCGACCTGCGGCATACCATCGCGTGACTTCAACATCTGGCCCAGGATTGCGTGCTGTTTCTGTGCTTTTTCTTCCCTACACTATGTAGATGTACAGGGGGTAGTCAAAAGTTCACATGGCCCCTGTCATAGGAATACATAGGGTAGTGGCCTAGAAACGTTTGGCCCCCCACCCTCTCTGTACATAGCTGCTATCCACTGCTCTCAGCTGACAGCTCTGGTTGGCTGCGAGCCTTTGTTGAACGCAGCAAAGATCATTAGCCTGCTAATGTGTGTCGATTCAGCTTCATTAGCCTGCTAATGTGTGTCGATTCAGCGATCAGAACGAAGCTAAGAGGAGGCAGAGAGCTGAGGTGACTGAGGAAGAATGAGCCGCACAGCTCTAAAAGCGTAACCATGCTGAGAACCAAGATAAACAAAAAAGATTAACCCTGCCTCTCATAAAGTGCACACAGGCATAACCGAGTTAAGCCACTGCCAATTTTTGTAGAAGTGCGTGATTAGTGAATCCTCTACAGATCAAGGATAAATGTGAATAGCAGTACATTAGTTGGCACTTATAGACCAAGAAGACATCATGGGAATAGAAATTGTTAACCAGAGCAGTTACCTTTATGTTAGAACAATATTTCTGGTCAAAAATTGCAGAATAGTGCAGGTGGTGACTACAATATTTCTGCCAATTTTACTTAGTTCGCGAAACACATGTTCAAGCGCTAGTGCGTAATGGCTTGCATAAAGATACAGAACAGTTTCAATGGTTGAGTTCTCAATTTGCCTAGTGCAGAACGCGTATTTCTAGTAGGCTTAGTAAAAAATTACTCCAGTGAAATGAGGGCGTAGTTTTACTGAATTTGTCAACTATGGAATAAACGTGTGGGAAAACAGCATGACTGTGAAGGTATGCAATGAAATACAACATTCGAGCCTCAAAATATCTGCGCGCATGTCTGTGTAGCATCTTGTGAGATACCTCTTCAAGTGTAAAATTCGCATTGAAGACACGCAATAGACGAATATATACAGATGTATAAGAGTAAATTTGGTAAAGCGGTGCCAGAATGCACTGCCGGATCAACCGAGGAGTTCCTCGCCATTATTGGCAGATTATGGAGACCCGACAAGCACAAGACTGACAAAAAAATCTCAACGTAATCACGAAGTGAATGATCATGAGCGGGGTGAAGTGCTGGAGAGTTTCGTCGCTAGAGCGTGAACCATCCGCGAATATCACCTACTACATCGAGACGTGACAAACACTTATACATTTACACAAGAAATGTCGTGCCTTCTATTCTCTCTTCATTATAACAGCTTTATGGTCGTTGAAGTGGTGGATCGGTGATCGGGCATAGTAGAAGTTAGCAAGGGTTAAATATATAGTGGGCAGTTTGCAAAGATGGAACTTTAGGCCGTCATGCACATACAAGGGATGGGCAGACCGCTGTCTAAGAGATTCGCCCCTAAAATATCGACAGTATAAAATAATTAAGGTGCAATAAGTGGAGTGCGTGTAACAAGCACTTTTTACTGGTGAAGAAGATCTACTAGACGCTGTCTCTGCGCTGGTGACAAATCCGAGCTTACGTCGATAGGTGGTGGGGCTGACGTGGCTTGCGGCTCGTCCTGTTGTACTACACAGCACTCGCGGATTTCGGTGATCTCGTCGAAGTAGGCAACTGTAGTGCCTTGTGTAATGTGTCGTCGCTCGTTGGTAAAATTCGTCAACAGAACCTCTGCTTCATCGCACACAACGTTGACGATACTTCTGGCAATTGCAACACCGCGAGAGATAGGAGCGTCAATACTTGTTCAGCGATTCCTTCTCCAGTATTCTGCTCACTGCACGTGACTGAAACAAGGCGGCACGATAACGGAGGTACGGTCACATCGTCAATGACTCGTAGGGATTTTCGGTGTAGCGCTGCGCTTTGATCCGCTGAAAAGGTCAGTACACCGTCCGGAATATTGATGATGGCACCATATTCACGCAAGAAATCCATCCCCAAGATTGCCTGTTGCAACACTCAGAAAGGATAACAAAAGTTGCGACGAAGGATGCATCCCCTATCTTCATTCTTGCGGTGCACTTTCCGGTAGGTGTGAGTAGCTGCCCTCCAGCTCCTCTAATCTGCGGTCCTGTCCATTCCATTCTAACCTTCCTGAGCGTGTCTGCCAGACTCTCACTCATTATTGAGAAGTCCGCGCCAGTGTCGACCAATGCCATGACGTCATGTCCGTCAATCGTAATTGCAACTTCGGCAGTAACAACCCCATCTTTCGTCGATTCATTGAAAATGTGTCTCTCTTCGCTCGGCAGTAATGGGGGATTTTCAGCACTTCGACGATTCGCAACCTTCCCCCTAGGTCGCTGCTTTTAGTTTCCCGGCGTGGACTAGGAGATCTCCTCTTGGCATGTCAGTGGTGCTCCGTCTAGAGGATGGAGAATAACGCCCAGGAGAGGGTGAGCGTGACCGAAACCCAGGAGGACATCCCGCGGGGTCATGACACTCGTGTCGACGTCAGGTATTCCGTTGAAATGGCGCCGAGGAACCGTAGAAGGAAACCTTGGTACCCTGCGGCGCGATACGGGCAATACCGAACGATGTGGCCTGCTTCCCCACAGTGAAAGCACAGGGGCCTATGATCAGGGGTACGCCAGATGTCAGTTTTGAGAAGTGGTGGCCGCCTCGGCATCGAAGTTTCTCTGTAGTACCAAGGCGCTGTCGGCGGGTGTTGCTGGTGGTACTGATGTGGTGTCGGCACGTTCGCTGGCTGTCGTCGGACTACGTCTGCATAGCGTGCCCTGGGAGTGCTCGTGTTCGGCTCAGGAAGCGAGAGCGCTTGCCTGATCTCCTGGCGTACAACTTCCGCTACTGAGGCGATCGCGCAGTCATTCGGTTGGCGACGAGTTTCTTGACCACTTCTTGTACGATTTCGTATTAGTTGGCGCAAAGAACCTTCGTCGGGTGTTGTTGCTGTGGTAGTGGCTGCCACGCTGATCGGTGCACTGTGGGTTGGGCGGTCATACTGACGATAACGTAGATGCAGTGCGCGTTCGATAGATGTCGCCTCCTTGGAGAATTCATCCACACTTGTAGGCGGGTTTCGTACGAGACCAGCGAACAGCTGTTCTTAACGCCCGCATGAGGTGGCTAACCTTTTTGGCTTCGGGCATATTGGGATCTGCTCGACGAAATAGCCGCGCCATGTCCTCAACAAACATCGTAACGGATTCATTTGGTTTTGAATCCGTGACTCGAGGAGACGCTGTGCGATTTCTCGTCTTTCAGTGCTCGCGAACGTGTCGAAGAACTTCTGCCGGAACTCGTCCCAAGACGACCACACGCGATTCGTGAACCATGTTCGGGCTCGTCTTGAAGCGGAAAAAAAACGTAGTCCGATTTCTGTGTGGTGTTCCAACCGTTAACATTCGCTGTTGGCTCGAATTCCTCGAGCCAGTCATGTGCATCCTCATATGCGTTTCCGTGGAAGTCAACCGGAAGTCGAGGGTTCAAAACAGTCACCTGTGTCGTGCTTGGGCTGGACATGTTGGGGCCAGTGCTTCCAGGCGCGTCATGCTTTCTGGCACAGTCACGCTTTCCGGCAATGGACCAAACTCCGGGCTGAGGCCTAACAGACGCCGGCTGCTGCGGTGAACGGGGGTGTCGATGCGCGGAAGTCTTTCTTGACCAGATGCGGGGCTGTGTCAGGCGTCCCGAACATGTACCCAGCGCCTCCACCAGTGTCGCAATGCAGAAACAGCAGCAGTCGAATCCAGGAAACTCACTTTATTGTACCAGAACACTGGCCAACTGATCGGAAGAGAACCTCGTCTTCTCTCGCTGCGCGTGTCTT
>NW_023609043.1:0-24392 GCF_013339725.1 Rhipicephalus microplus
AACGATTGACACTAAACCAATGATGGCAAGATCACAGCACCCTGCCTGCTGACAGAGTAAACCGCCAACATCCATTTGAAATAACTGGTGTAGGTTGACAGGCTCGATGCTTATAAAAGACGCGATAAAAGGCATGACAAAACTGTACATTCCCAGTGTTCGTGTGTGCAACAACGAGAGCTGTACATCTCGAAGTTGTCGACAACTGTAAAAGCAAAAGGATCTACATGCATTCAGGAATATTTACAGCGCAGAAGAGGCTTATGCTCGAAAAATACTATAGTGACAACGCAAGGACATTCAAGAAAGCCCACACAGAAATCAATTGTATGCTGAAGAGTTACGGGAAGACGTCTCTAAAAGAGCTAACCAATGAGTTTATCGCCGAACAAGCGTATCAGCGGAGAGGCTTCTATGAAAGGATAATATGAAGCATGAAATCATCTATGAGGAAAGTCATCGGAAAAAAGACTGCTAACCAGGGAATAGATGGAAACAACAATCACTGAACTTGAAGCGGTGCTTAACAACAAGCGGTTAACTTATGTATACAGCGAACCAGATGAGCCGCTACCTATTGGGCCGGCTGACATAACAGGAGGAAAATACAGACTTGTAGACAATGACGAAGATCAACACGATGTCAACAATAAAGAAATCGGGCTAAAGTGGATAAACATCATGAAAGATTGGTGGAAAAGATGATACAAGAAATATCTGAAGGGATTGAGAGAAAGCAAGCTTACGCAAGTAAACAAGAAACGAGAGTGAATTGAGGATAGATCGTACTGCTTGGTTCACGCACTCCTGGATCACTTTGGAACCTGGCCCAAGTAATGGAAGTTTATTCGGAAGTCTACGGGAAGGTAAGCTCCTGTCTTTTGAAAACCAATGGAAAGCTAATTCGGAGACCTGTAGAACATAGCTACCAACGTGAATGTCATTTCCAATGAGGACAACAAAACTTCATGCCGGCTGGAAGCCATTGAAACTCGCTGAAGACAAGAAGAAGGAAAAAGAGAAGGGGCTCGGAAAGCGCGCGCAGTGAATAAGCAGATAAAAAAAGAAGATTGCCTAGCTTTTCGTTCGCATCAACGTAGTACCATGCGTGTCTCATCTCGTTTCTGCGAGATGGGACAACATGTACTCCGTTCAAGTATGTACTACGTAAATTTATCCAGCCTCTTGTCACGCTTTCGGCTGCCATTCCATGCGCATGGAGCTTCCATTGTAGTAATACCAGACATCCTAACGCTAGCGCGACCAAATTTCGCACAGAAAATCTTGAAGTGGTTCGTTCAAGATATTAGTACGATATCGTTTCGGCTGTAAGTGTGCAGTCGAAGAAGACGGGTCCGATCATTCTACCACCGTGAATCCACAACCCCCAGTGAAAGACCACTGCATATGGGTGACAGCGCTTGCCAAAACCCAGTGAGGGTTTTGGCCACTTCCAAATAGTGAGGCATGTGGATGGTAACTTCAGCATTGCGCGAGAAGTTAGCTTCGGCGTCCAAAGTACCTTGTTCACGAAGCCTACGCTTCTTCTGTCTTGATTAGCATCCAGTTCGCAAAGTTTGTGCGATTCCACAAGTCGCGAGACTCTAGTGCTTGGTGAACGTGCACGTGGTAGGGATGAATGTGTCTCTTCTTTAGTATTCTCCACAGCGACCTTTTCGAGACACCAACTTCAGCACCTACACTACAGACACTTGCCTCAGGGTCTGCAGAAAACTTGAACAGGATGTCCATCTCTACTTCCTCGCCCAAAACTGATGATTCAAGCTGTTTTGTGGCAAACGTCCTAATCTATTTTAGCGTTTCATATGTACGCACAACGGTCATTGCGCTTGGCCGCGTACCTGGTTGCCAGCGCTGAAACAGGTTAACTGCCTGCCTTCTGTGTCCGCCTAATGCACCAGAAGCAAGAACTATATCCGCTCGTTGCTCATTCGAGTACGACATGTCAGGTGCTTACACAGACTAAAACATGGTAGCGTTGCTGCTCAGAACACGACGATTAAGGCGTGTCTTAGGAGCACCTCAACAATGGCAACTTTTCAGGACTAGTTCCCACGACGCAGACGCTCTGTGGGGTCTCTTTTTGTTCGAACCGCGAAATTGCACCAGCTGTCCAGTTTTTTTATCGTTGGGTTGCGCTTCATCCTATCATCATAAATCAGCATCAAACTGTTCCTTTTTCGTTTTCTCGCAGTTGTGAGCGCCTATCACCGCGGTAGCGCTCAGCCAGTAGCACGAATTCGCACCGTCATTCGAGGAAAGCCAGACACCCAATAATCAGCCACCTTCCAAGCACCCTCTTGCTTCCCCGTAACAGCCTCAGGCGACCTCGTTCACCGCTTCTACGCTTCAGAGCAGCACTATATCAGTGCAATCACGTTCCGTCACACCGCTTCTTTTCCATTTTCGCGGGCTTCTTTACAACGCGGAAAAGTAACACTGTGAGACATATCGTACAGTAAACAATTCAGTTGGTGGTTTAGGAAAGTGCTCTACAGCTCAGTGTTCATAATTTGGGTTTCTAGCCCATGAAAACGATGGAAATTAAAAGGACTAAGTAAATAGTATGGGGAGAAATAAAAAATAGCCAGGGTAACCACAAGCTACATCGAGTAGAATAAGTTTGGGTTAGGTCGCCTCTGAAGCGTCTTTCATTTTTTAAATTATTGGCTCAAGTTATGTGCGACATCCTGTATAATTCTTTGCGGTGCCTTTCGTGTGAGTAACCATTGCGTGATGAGACCAATTACTTCCAATCCTCCTTTCGTTAATTTATTACTGACTTGTAAATATTACGATTGCTCCCCCGCTTTGGCATATGCGGGCCATCTTGTTCAATGCTGATTTTTTCGGAGAGTAACAGTTAGTCTCAAAGACTAAAATCTGCCGTTGCTCCAATTTTGGCCAATTGTTTTTAGAATGTATCATACTGTGATGACACGTCCTTAGCATAAGAGCATAATACAGTATTGGCCACAGATTCTCGAAGCTTAGACAATATTGTTCCATCAGACGTCATGCATCCTACATCGTTATCAGTGGCTTCGGCACAAAGTGCCAATGCTTTGATCCTCTCCTAAGGTTAAATTCTTTTTCGCCCGACATTTCTTTCATTATTGCAACAAAGCGGACGCCGCAGACAATGCAATCCCTTAGCGTGCCGTCAAGCGACGGGCTCAAATAGCAGTAGTATGCTATTCGGCGAATAGCAACAAAAAATTGGCCCCTATCTGCATGGTATTCTGCAAATGTCGTCGAAAAACAGTAGTCTTGCGTGTGGAGAGAGTGAAAAAAAACATTTATTGGATGTTTCTGTGCAAGAAAATTAAAGAATAGTATTTTGGAGGCACTGCGTTAGAGTGCCACGAACGTGCAGTGGAGGCGAACGAGCGCATCAAGACTAAACGCTACGGTCCTTATGTATGCTTTTTCAAGTAAAAGACGCACATACAAAATATATGTGTTGTTATGGTGCCTCAAATATGCTCAATAATTGCTTTTAGGGGCGAAGCTCCTTATTGCGGCACCCGTTCGACCCTCGTCGTCGTCATAGTGTGTAACGAGCCATGACACTTTGACCTGCCAGGTGGTGCTGCTGGGAGATTTCTCCTGTGAGTTGTTGAAAAATAAAAAAATCGCAGCGTTTGCGTTAACTGAATTCCGAATTCTCCTGTCTCTCTTTCCCAACTAGCAGCCATTGGCATGTACTTTAAGCACTATCTGACAAGAAAGGGTTGCTAGGTTATACTCGCTGGGCATAGCCTGCTGGTTTTAGGAAGGTTTAGCGAGCGTTGGAACGCAGTGCCATGAATACAGTGAACTAGTATATACCATGAACTCGGGGTGGTTAAAGGTGGGAAGCAGACACGAAGCCCAAGCCGTAAGAAAGTGTGCGTGTGCCACCTCTAGTTTAGTCCTTGGAATGTCCGCTGGATGGCGGTGCTTCTATATGCGGAATTTATGATGAAAAGATGCGAGATGGTGGTACCTGGAGTGTTGACTAGGTGGACGAACGGACACACAGACACATCCATGGACGGACACACGGATGGCTGCTGGATGGACTGAAGCATGGACGGATGCAGGGATGTATGCACGGATGGACGTGTGGACGCACGAACAGACGCAAGCACGGACGGCTGGATGAACGCATGAATGGTCACACAGACGGACACATATATGATGAAAAGATGCAATATGGTGGTACGTGGAGTGCTGACTAGATGGATGAACGAACACACAGACAGATGCATGGACGGACGCATGGATGGCTGCACGGACAGATGGACGCATGGACGGACGGATGCTTCGCCCCATTCTTCATCATTCACCCCGTGAATATACTCCCATTTTTTAAATGACAATCACTAAAGTTTGAAAGCTGAATCTTGAGCAACATAGGTTGGCTGCTGCGGATGGGTCCGCCGTATGGGGTATCGGCTGGTGTTACTCGAAAGCCAACCACCAGGCCTCATACCAAATTTTAGTTAGACAGTGGAAGTGTTTGGGTATTCGATGAGGAACGTTTTTCCAGGAAATTTTTTTAATCGGTTCATCACGAGCGGCAAACACGGGTTTTTTGAAGCGGTGCGAAACGAGGATGAGAGGAGGTGAGCTCGAAACTCTTGCCTCTCCTCCGCGCAGCCATCGCAAGCAACTCTCTTTTTCATCCTCTCAGGCATATGACCTAGGAGGTCACGTGCACATGACGTGCCCGAACAAGCCCAACCTTCAGCATGAGAGCAGCGCTGCTTTGTTGACCAGTGTTATTTTGTAATCTGCTGCTTCTTTCTGCGGGATGGTTTGAAAACACTGGCTTGGACGTGGTAGAATTGATGAGCACAATGAGTGCGCGAACGCGTAGGAGTGTTCCACGGTGGTCGTCTGCTCAATGCGCTCACCACGGGTACACGAACGCATTTGAAACGCCTACACATTAGCCCCACATCCAGTCGCAATTTACAAGATAAAAATGGAAAAAAACGCTCACATTACATTATGGCGCCTAATTATTTGTCTACAGTTTTATTAATCTCTTCAAGCAACAAATTAGATCAACTACGCATGCCTTGTTAAATAATTTTCGCCATGTCACGTGCCAGTGTTTGCGACGTCATAGCAGAGTCGTCTACTTAGAGGACCAACATCACTGCAATGCAGTGTACGTAGGGCCATTCATGAGCGCACGTTTTGCCCTCATTCTCGGGGCGCGCGCCGACAGAAGGAAGGGGGAGCAACGTTCATCTTAAAATTTGACCCATTTCCGCAGCGCATACCATTGCGAATTTCGGCAGACGTGATCATGAATGCCTCGTCTGCGCATTGCGCTAGTCAGCTCAAAATGTCAAACAGGACGGGTGGCCCTTTAAAGCACCCAAAGCCGTTAATGGTGAAAAAACAGACAAATGTACAGACAGACAGACAAAAATGTTTCCGTCAAAGGTCCCCAAGATGACTACCGTCTTTAAAACGTGCTAACGCTTTGGCTGGAAGTTGCCAGCGACTGAAATTTCTGGTATATCATGCTTCTGCAGATAAGTGGTCATCCAAGCTCTGAACGATTTCTTTGCAGGTGAGTAAATTTGATTCGCGTTGGGTCCCCCTGTCAGCTAGCACTTTGATTGTCTTGCTGGACTAACGCCGAAACATGTAGGGATTTTCTTTTTAGATGGCTCCGTTACGCTGTTGACTTCGAAATACAATTCGTCTGAAGAGGTGAGGCTTCCACTCATCTTTAGTTTCGTCATGAATCAGGAAACTGCTGGCAGGCCATCGTGGTCATTCCCAGGTCTTCTGACGGCAGGACCTTCGCCATTCCTCTGAGTAAAAAATCACAGCATATCCTCGGACTGAGTGATGATGAGCGGGGTGAAGCCTCCATCCATCCATCTGTCAGTGTGTCCGTCGTCCCTGCATGCGTTCATGTGTGCGATCTCGTTCGAGAATGCAGACGGAGTGCATGGTAACACTGACGAGATGCGAGCCAAGGAAGCCGAGCGCAAGCATCTTCAACGCGTCCGCCACTCTGCTTCGTTCATACCCCACCAAAGATCCACCACGTATGGTGACTATCTAGGATACTGAGAGAGGCACCACAGAACACCCACATACTACCACTTAGAGAAGGCAAACTGTACTTTTGACAGTGCAACAAAAATAATGGTAGCGGTGGCATTGTGATCTTACTTATCCGACCTAGAGACGGCGCTGGTAGGCCTATCATCATCATTTCGCTAGGTCAATATGGCTAGAGTGTACTAGAAGCTTTGAGTGGCGCGAGCAGCTGCCTGGGAGCGGCCGTTCGGCGTGGAATGATGCGGTGGCGCTGGCGTCGACCAATCTACCCGGGCGGATGGCTGGCAGGCGTTCCGCGTACGTGTTGGTACCTCTCTGTCGCGCCTAGTGTGAAGATGATCTCCCTCTTTTTTTTCTTATTCCCATACCTCCCCTTTTTCGCGCAAAAAAAGGTTATTTGACATTACGGTTGTTGAAGTTGCTGCTGACCGCACTGCAGCCCGAAGCAGCATTGCACATTGTACAATATAACGAGCGCGTTTTTTAAAAATTTTTAAAGTGTACACATTTTAGCCGAGAAACCAGCAGGCCGGTACACACCGGAAGCGCCCCCCCCTCCAAAAAAAAAACGGAATATGGTGCACACAAAACGAAGAACTCTTGGTCAATTCCACGTAAAACACCAAAGCTGGACTCAAATAAAAGGCTCATTGCTTGTGGCTGCGTGCACACACGACGAAAAAGTAGGCTTTATTGATATTATTTGAAGAACAGCAGAGTTTTTCCAAACCTCCCTTTGGTTTTGAAATATGGGAATAGATTCATTGTTGTAGGACCCACAGAAATGCAAATACGTAATACTGCAAAAAAATGTCTTAGGTGAACATAGTAGTGGAAGATTTTGAGAGTTTAAAAAACGGAACAACACTGCAAAGCAGAGTCGTAACTAATGTTAATCATAATTGATAACATAAAATGCAAGGTTTACATATTTATAAAACAATACATTTGCAATTAGGTAAATTGTAAAAAACGTAAAATATAGAGCCAGGATACAAAAGATAACATAAAGTGAAGCAAACAGAACGACAGAGTTAAGGTTGTCTTTCTGAAATGCATTTTAAAAAAAAGATGTTATGGTCGAAAGATCGTTTGAAGGGACACTGAAGTGCAACAATGAATTGGCTTAGATTGATGAATTATGCACCGAGATCCCTAATGCTGCTAAATTTACCATCACAGGTTTAATACAAAAAGATTCAAGACCAAAGATTTATTTTGAGATTTCGCGTCATTATTTGCACGTTCTCTCGCTTACAAGCCTTTTCTAGGAAAAATTGTTTTTCTTCTTGGTGTACCGTCAAAAAATTGATAGTGTACGAAAATAGTGTAGAAATATGCACGAAAAATGACATCCTTTTTACGCCACTGTAGCAAGTTATAGCATACTCAGTTTTAGGTGCTTCTGTGCGCTTTTGACACTGTAGAAGATTTCTCATCTTGACTTCATTTGCGCGTGTAGACCGTGGGTAAGGTTCGATGGTGGCAAGAATGAAGTTTCTGCTGCTCCACAACAATGTGGGACGCTTGCAACAAGCTGCAGAGTATCTGAAGCTTCTCGAACAGTTACTAAACTGGACTTGTAGAATAGTTTCTCTTGCACGAATGCTTCACATTGCACGATTTCTATGTCTGCACAGGTGAAGTATACGTCTCGTTGAATGCAAAGTTTACGAGTGCTAGGATTCAGTGAGCACGCTACGTACGACACGCCGGCAAATCCAGGAAACTCGTGCAGCGCCCATGACTTTGATGGTAGGAAAAGACCACGAAGGTCACCGAGAGTGACAACCGCGTCAGACGAGGGGACTTGAGCTTGCCTCGTCAGCTTCGTCGCCATCTGCAGAAGTTGCACCGTTGGTATCCACAAGGAGCTGTGCAGCAGTGCTAATGCGTCGCCGTTTTCTGTTGTCATTCTCAGCCGGCACACACTGATGACGCCGCTTTGTTTGGGTCCGCGGCGCCGGAGTTTTGAGCGTCAAATATGCAGGCAGATTGGGCAAGATCGTCGGGACTGCATCAGGGGCAAGTGTCGGCGTTCCCCTAGGAATTCGTACTTGAACACTATTGATAACGTGTACGTAGTCTCTAACAATGAATTGCGGTTTGAAATGTAACTCGCACACAGCACAATCGGCGTGAAGCGGCTTGTCAAGCCGATGGAGGTTCCGCTTCCAAAGAAGTCGTCGTTCTTCGTCTTTCGGGGCCTTGAAAAGTGATAACTTCCGACTTTGTTGCACACGCGGATATTCAGCTGTGCAACCTAGCGCGTAACAATTGTTTAGACGCTACTTCTTCATCGTTTCGCGACTAAAATCGAGATGCCGGCCATGCCGCCGAGCCAGCCGAGTAAACCAAGTGGGAAGATTGGGCGATGGCAGTGCCGCCGCTACTTTCGCCACAAGTTGGGGATGGAGAAAGCAAAGGGAAAGCGTTTTGGTCACGCCACTCAAAAGTTCTAGTACACTCGTATATGGCGTATTCTTTGCACTAGGGCAATATGGCGTCTGCTTTGGTAGCGGGCGCGAAGGGTGACGGTGTGCGCCCGCAGGTTTATGGGCGTTTTTAGGAGCGAAGCTCTTTAAAGCGGCACCCGTTCATCCCTCGTAGTCGTAGTCATAGTCGTAGTGTGTAACCAGTGTTACATTTTGACCTGCAAGGTGGTGCCGGTGGGACATATCTCCTGTGCTTTAAAAGCACAGAAGATTTATTTAACAATAAAAAGTTCGCGGCGTGCGCGTTAACTAAAAGCCTAATGCTCCTGTCTCTCCTTTACCATTGGCAGCCATTGGCATGTACACTGAGCACTATCTGACAAGAAAGCGTCACTATGTTTTACTTGCTGGGCGTAACCTCCTTGGTTTTAGAAAGGTTTAGCGAGCGTTAGGCCGCAGTGCGATGAATACAGTGAACTAGTGTATACCATTGCCTCGAAGTGGGTTAAGGTGGGAAGTAGACCCGAAGCGCAAGCCGTAAGAAAGTGTGCGTGTGCCACCTTTTGTTTAGTCCTTGGAATGTCCGCTGGATGGCGGTGCTTCTATATGGGGAATATATGATGAAAATATGCGAGATGGTGATACTTGGAGTCTTGAATAGATTGACGATCAGACACAGACAGGTGCATGGAAGAACGCATGAACGGACGCAGGGACGGACGCACAAACAGACGCAGGCACGGACGTGCGTATGGAGGCATGAATGGTCACACAGACGGATGCATGGATGGACGGAAGCAAGAACGAATGGACGGACGAATGCTTTACCCCACTCTCCATCATTCACTCTGTGGATATGCTGCCATTTTTCCGCTGCTACTGCGGGTGGTATTCGCACACGCGGCACCCTAACGTTGCTCTAAATATTCCTGCTATGCCGCCAGGTGACCGAGAAGCCTCAACTGGCGAAAAAACACCAAGCATTTAAGCTTAGATTGTTTATTGACAATTGTGTTTGCAGCAGTATACATGTAAACAAAGAACACAACCTCTCACAGTGTTGAACAATACATGCAAAAAATAGTGATAGGCACCTGATTTATACCCGGTGAAATATTGCAACTTTGATTCATATGTGGGGTTTAACGTCCCAAAACCACCATATGATTATGAGAGACGCAGTAGTGGAGGGCTTCGGAAATTTCGACCAGCTGGGGTTCTTTAACGTGCACCCAAATCTGAGTACACGGGCCTACAACATTTCCGCCTCCATCGGAAATGCAGCCGCCGCAGCCGGGATTCGAACCCGCGACCTGCGGGTCAGCAGCCGAGTACCTTAGCCACTAGACCACCGCGGAGGGGCAAAAATAGTGCAACTTTGTCTCTTGGCTCGTTCAGTCAGGCAATGATACTTACACTGAACACCTCTTACACAGTACTTGGTACTGTGCTGCCCATTGTCTTTTTCACCATGCGTGCTCTCAAACGACAACCTTATGTGAAGACGAAGCGGCGCCGCAGATGCCGAACTGTGAAGAAGGAAAATATTGGCTCCCGCTCTCAACATCTGTTTCTGCCAGTTAATCAATGTGTGTCATTGAATGAATTACATTGATCGACGCATAACATCGAGCAGAAGAAGGCTACATCAATTTTTGGGGGTGGGTGAACTTTTCGTCCCTTTACGAGGCTTTTTGTGCCGACGACGCCATGCTTGAGGTAGGCCTACGCCGAGCCGGGTAAACGCTCCACGGACGCGCGCCTAGTGGCGGGGGGGGGGGGTGCTGCAAGCGCGCGATGATGTAGGACGTGCTGCGCTTCGGCTCCGCTGATTTTCGGCTGGAACCACGGGCAACTTCACAGTACCCCGTAAAGACCAACATCAATCGTTTCGGCAACTCACAGGCAACACGTGGATACCAGTGTCATCCAGGTGGGCCCGTTTTTGACAACTTTACGGCCGATCATCACCCGACCATGTTGGCGACGCCGTTAGGCCAAACGGCGATGCCAACACCCGGCGGCGTGGGACCGGCTTTCCGAGGCAACATGGACGCTACTCTCATGCAGCGTGGATACGACCCGCATGCCATGACGTGGGAAACGATTACGATATCCGAAACGCCAAACTCTGCTTCTTCACCGAGGTTTCGGAGCCAAGCTCTCAACGACGCGGTGGAACGCCGCTCGCAAGCCAACGCTGTTGCGATCCCACCTCCGATCCTCTAGTTGTTGTGATCCCGGGGTGCTGTGGTAGCGTGGTGTAGCTTCGGGTTGAGGAAACGACCGCTTACAAGATGGGGATACGAAAAACAAACAAGGTTTATGGCACTATTTACAAATATTTACAGCATGAGGTTAAGAGTTCACAAACCACGAGCGTGGTGGTTAAACCGTTACTTGGTTCAGAGCCTTCCAAACTACGAACGTGGTGGTTGAACCTTTACTGGTTCAGAGCGACGTCCTGCACTCTGCGGCGCCGTTATAAGCCCTGTCGGGCTCCTCCTTCTTCAGTGGAACACCAATCACACACACACACAACAGGTGAGGGGTACGAGCATGCACGGCGCACGTGAACAGCCAATTTCGAGTCAAGATCACTGCACTTAAAGGTGGCGCCAGAGAGTCTCTTGCTCGTCGTGTATGTCGCTGGTCGAGGGGTTCCAAGCTTCGGACAGCAGACATCAAACGGTCCGCCAAACGGTCCGCTCAATTAGCCGGGCACTTTGTGGCGGCGGTCGCCGTTTCTTCAAAGGAATACGCTCTTTGTTGTCCCCTCCGGAACGGCTTACAGCTTCGTGGCGACAGGACGTCTCATCCGCCGGCTAGCAGGGACAATAGCCGGCGAGCATAGACATTCGGCGAGTCGGCTACTTGTTTGGGGATTAAAAGAGCGCCGCTCCCCCGTCATCTCTGGACGCTGGTTCCGAGAAAACTGGAGTTCCAGGCGTGAGAACGCGGCCCGGCTACGCTTCTCAGCGACAGCATGGCGCCTGCTGACGCCGGTCATAACAGCTTCCCCCTCGCCAGATGAGTCACGGAGGGCAGCGGTCAACACTGCTGCTCGCAGGGACGACGAAAGGGTCCGTAGTCGAATCCCAAGAACTCGTCTTCGCTTGTGGCATGGTCTGAGTAAAGGCCGAATCTTCGACACCGTTTCTGCAACTGGACCACATGCACAAGCAAGCACTCGGCCCCCTTCGAACAAACCAAGCCCAAAAGAGGGATGACAAACCAATTTTAATTACTAGCTTTAACAAAAGCTCACTCTCAGAACTCTCAGGACTCACTTGAGCCGAAAAACCAGACGTGCTACCTTACAAATTTACATAATAAGATGCACGACAAAAAAAAAAACTAAAATATCAATTTTGATACACCAAGAGCACTCCAGAATGGTTTAGAAAGAGCGACGGAGCACGCCAGCGTTTCCATTCAATTTGCCCTTTTCCTAATGCCAAAATGATATTTTCGAAGAATCAAGCTCCGCCTCACAAGGCGACTGTTCTTCGATGTCATGGTTTGCAGCCAAAGGGGACAATGGCCTGTATCTACTTTAAATTTAGCCCTCCCCTGAGATAACACTGCCACTGATGAATGCTCTACACAATGCAGGCGCACTCCTTTCCTGAAGCGCAGTACGTTATCTCACGAGAGCCCAAACTCTGGCTCAAGTAGAACGCATCATACTCGTTGCCACTGTCGTCGAGACATATAACGGCCGACTCTTTCTTTTTGTCGCTGACTACTTACACGGCCCTGTCCTGCTGAGAGCATCAGTCAGGAACTCGGATTCAGTGAGCGCTAATTTTGTCCGAACGTCCGTCTTTGTTTACGGCCGCCTATAATTGTCTACCACTGAGACATAAAGCTCACCAGCCTCCCGAAAGGTTAACCTAAGCTGTGACCTAACGGCCTACCTCAGCGGTTGGAGAAAGCCTGATCTGCTCATATGATCACTCAATCGATTATTCTTGGCAGAAAACATCGACAAAACTTAGGCGGCAAACGCTTTCTTGAAGGTTCATTTGGTTAAAGTTACCTGCTTATGCAAACGCTTCTGAGTAAAAAAAACCACTGGGCTCGCCTGAGCTCCTTAATTACTCCCATTCCAACAGCGTTGCAAGGTGCACGGTACTACTAACCAAAACGCTTAATCCATCACAGTTTGTTTAAATTCTTTCAAACGTTACGTTGTAACACAACGTGTACAACACAAAAGTAATTCTAGGTAAAAATACCTAAAAAGCAATTGCACAGGTTTTATGCCAAAACCGTGCACCAAGATTCTCAATGCGCGCAACGGCAACTCTACCGTGTCGCGCCAATGTTAATCGATTAATGAAATCATTCGGTTTATGTTAATATCTTCTTCCTTAAATGCCAATTCACGCCACATCCACATGACAGTAAAGGCATACGATATCAAACTAAACCTTTGAAACACTAAAAAAAACAACAATTTTTTTTAGTTTTTACCTTCTCGGTATATTCGTACAAATGATTAATGGACTTCAATTTTCAGCCTTTAGTTCGGTGGTTTTCCTTTTCAAAAATTTACACCGCATTACATTACTTACAAAATTAAAAGGCTCAAATCTGCATTTCCAATGCTACACTGAGTAACAATATTTGACACGCCTGTGCAAAAGTTACTCGAACTGACCGTTCCCCCCTTTTCTCATGGTTCCTTTATTCGTACACGATGGGGTCGCGGTCTCGGCGGTTTTCGAGCACGCCAGAAGCTACAAAATGCACAAACTCTAAGCAGTGCACTGCCGTCATACCTCATTTTCCACTTCTTCCTGTTCCCCTCAGGAATGTGAAAAGGACGCCAGAAACAGGGTGGAGACAGGGGACATTGTCTCTTTGTGCTCGCCCCGACGCGGTTTTTAGCCACTCTGTGCTTTCGACTTTGATCCTTCAGGCAAGGCCGCTTTCCCGAAGTTGTCGAACGCAACCGCGCTTTTCGTTGGGGTAACGCACCTCGTTTCCCCCCTCTACACCTGGCTTGCCGCTTGTACCTCTCGGAACGCCACCATGGACGTTTCCTGGAACGGATTAACGGCCTACCCTCTCGTCTTTCTTGCGACTGAGTGGGGCCTGACCTAGGCTTGCACAGTGACGAACGCTTCTGCTTCTTTCTTTTTCGACGATGTTTTCTTGCCTCCTTTCTCTCGATGCCATCATCATGTCGCGTCGGGAACTGAGTGGTTGGGAAGCTTGTTGGAGCTAGTGCTACATTTTCCCCCACGCTCAAACATTGCTGCCACCAGTTGTCGGGAATCCCACCGCTGCCACCAGTTGTTGCGATCCCACCTCCGATCCTCTAGTTGTTGTGATCCCGGGGTGCTGTGGTAGCGTGGTGTAGCTTCGGGTTGAGGAAACGACCGCTTACAAGATGGGGATACGAAAAACAAACAAGGTTTATGGCACTATTTACAAATATTTACAGCATGAGGTTAAGAGTTCACAAACCACGAGCGTGGTGGTTAAACCGTTACTTGGTTCAGAGCCTTCCAAACTACGAACGTGGTGGTTGAACCTTTACTGGTTCAGAGCGACGTCCTGCACTCTGCGGCGCCGTTATAAGCCCTGTCGGGCTCCTCCTTCTTCAGTGGAACACCAATCACACACACACACAACAGGTGAGGGGTACGAGCATGCACGGCGCACGTGAACAGCCAATTTCGAGTCAAGATCACTGCACTTAAAGGTGGCGCCAGAGAGTCTCTTGCTCGTCGTGTATGTCGCTGGTCGAGGGGTTCCAAGCTTCGGACAGCAGACATCAAACGGTCCGCCAAACGGTCCGCTCAATTAGCCGGGCACTTTGTGGCGGCGGTCGCCGTTTCTTCAAAGGAATACGCTCTTTGTTGTCCCCTCCGGAACGGCTTACAGCTTCGTGGCGACAGGACGTCTCATCCGCCGGCTAGCAGGGACAATAGCCGGCGAGCATAGACATTCGGCGAGTCGGCTACTTGTTTGGGGATTAAAAGAGCGCCGCTCCCCCGTCATCTCTGGACGCTGGTTCCGAGAAAACTGGAGTTCCAGGCGTGAGAACGCGGCCCGGCTACGCTTCTCAGCGACAGCATGGCGCCTGCTGACGCCGGTCATAACAACGCCAAGAAGGCGGCGTCCGCCGCTGCTTCGGCATCCGGCACGCCAGCTGACAAGACGCAGCCTCCCGCTTCGCGCGCTGTGGGACGCAAGGGCAAGTTTCTCACCAAATGGAAGCCTCGCCCGTTTCCGAAACCGAGTCCGGACGACTATGTAATAGTCGTAAAGCCACGAGAGTGCATCTCATTGCATGATGCTTTCTCAGAGAACTGGTACGGGACTGCGTTTAAGGCATACCTCGGGCCCAAGCGAGTTGAGACGCTGACAGTTATTCCATCGAGAGAGCAAAATTTGATCGTGATTTACACCCCGGACCCGGACACGGCGGACAAAATGATCGGGGACTTCGCGGTAAACATCGAGCACAGGCAGGTTCTGCTCAACGGCTACCTGCGACAAGATGGTAGCAATGTCTGCCACGGAGTTATCGTAGTCCGCAACACAGATACGACGGAGACGCTCCGAGAGAGCGTACGCTGGAGGTCAGGCACCATCGTCGAGGTGCGTAAATTTGGCACATCGAACAAGGCGCGTGTAACCTTCGCCGGCAAGGAGAAGCCACGCTTTGTTCACTACGACGCAATGCTGATCCCCGTCAAACCCTACTACCGGACGATCCCGGCCTGCGGCAAGTGCGGTGTCGTCGGCCATCGGATGGACACTTGTCCCAACCCACGACCGGATACGTGTGGCCTGTGTGGACAACAGGTTCCGCTTGTGGAGGAGGGGGTGCGGGCCCCTCATGAATGTGTACCCGTATGTTCTGTGTGCGGTGGAGCACACGCCACAAACTCTCGAGCATGTACGGCCAAGTACCGTAATTCCAAGGTGGCCGCACAACAGGGCAGAAAGTCCAAAAGGGCGTCCAAGAAACGACGCAAAGATCAGACTCCCAGTGAGCCACCACGCCGGGAAGTCGCCAAGACAGACAAGCCTGCTTCCCCTACTGGAGGAACCGAAAAGCAGCCGACGGCGCAACCATGCGGCGAAGCCGGACCATGGGCCAACGCCGTCAAAAACGGAAAGCAGGTGGGTGGTACGGGTAGAGCTGCCTCCTCATCCCCCCCTATCATCCCCTCTTCATCGCGTAACGCCGACCAAAATATTATTGCCAAACTTCAGGCACAAATCGAAGCGTTACAGAAAAGACTAGCGGAAGCCGAGGCCAAACAGACCCAACTAGTCTCCCCTCCTCCTCCCCCCGCAGTAGAGGTAATGGAGAGTGAGACCGGGGCGGGGGCGGCAGACGCGGTTGCCGCACTCGAGGCTCGTGTGAACACCCTTGAGGTCCGTATGGACAGCCGTATAACTGTCCTCGAAACCCAAATCTCAGCGGCTGTAAATGCCGCCATTGCTAAAATGACAGAAACCATCCCTACCCTGATAGCCCAACAAGTTGCGCGTTTCACCAAACGAGCTGGCCCAATTAAGGACGTGTCCGGCCGGTACCTTAAAACGCTTCGACGACAGATCGAATTTGAGGATGATGACAGCTGCTCCGCCTCCGGAATTGAGGACACCCCCCTCCCCGCGAGTGCTGGCTCGGGAGCACCGCCACTGCGATCGCTCGTTAACTCCACTGACCATGGCGGGCACCCTTAGAATTTGGAAGTCCCCACGATCCAATACGGCCACTCCCATCCAAATCACCCAGTGGAATTGTCGGGGCTTTAAGGCTCACACTAAGCGTGCCAACCTCCGGCTTTTCCTCGCAGCATTTCAAAACCTTCCTGCTGTGGTAGCCCTCCAGGAGCCAGGGAGTGCTGCCACACTCACAAACTATACTACGTTTCAGCAGGACCCTTTATCTTGCATCTGCGTGCACAAAAATTATACGGCCAACCTAGTTGATCTCGACCTTAAGCCAGCTTTCTCGTACGTGATGGTGACACTCCTTCCGCTGCGTAAACAGGACCCGCCACTGCACGTGCTAAACATTTATTGTTTACCGAAACTAAGCAACATTACATTCGCAGACCTTTTTAGCCGCGCTTTAAAGGCTGCGGGCAGGGACCCTCTGGTGATTGTGGGTGATTTTAATGCCCCCAGCACACTCTGGGGGTATGCACGTGAAGAGAAACGTGGACGTAAATTGGCGGAACTTATGTCCACGCTGGGCCTAACTCTTCACACCGACCCTGCATATCCAACTCGCGTGGGTAACTCCGTGACCCGGGACACATGTCCGGACCTTACCCTCACAAAAAACATTCAGTATGCGGATTGGGTCAACACTGAAGAGACCCTCGGCAGCGACCACTGCATACTCAACACCACCATTCGCACATACCCTTTGGCAAGACCCTACGGAGAGGCAAAATTACCCGATTACACGAAGTTTCGGCAAATATACGCCAATTCGACACCCATTGAGGAGCAAGGATACCATGCTTGGTCCCAGCAACTGGTTTCCTCATTACGCTCCACAGAAACGCAAATTAAACTCTCCGAGGCGACTCCGGCGGTGGATAACCATCTCCTTCACCTCTGGGAGGCCCGGCGCAGCCTCGTCCGCCGATGGCGCCGGCAAAAACACAACCGAAAGCTCAAAATTCGCATCGCTGAGCTCACCCAGCGAGCAGCAGAGTACGCGGCCCAGCTCGCTGACTCTAACTGGGTGGACCGTTGCAACACGGCCGCTCGACAAATGTCCAGCCGGAGTACCTGGCGCCTCTTCCGCGCCTTGATTGATCCGACCCAAACTCGAACAGAGACACAAAAGCATCTGCAACGAGCATTTCACAGCTTCGACGGAGACACAGCCAAATTGGCATGTAAACTCCGAGACCAATATCTATGCACTCAGCAGGACTCCCAAGGGCCGGCGTACTCGTATGCAGGTACCGAGAACGCGGAGCTGGATCAACTGTTCCAGTTACACGACCTGAAGGCAGCCCTAGCAAAAATGAGGCGAGGAACGGCGCCGGGAAGGGATAAAATTACCGTGAAATTACTTGCCAATCTTCCTGACTCGGCCTACACCATGCTCCTTGCCTACATCAATTCCATTTGGATCGGGAAAACAAGCCTACCAATTGAGTGGAAGACCGCCCTGGTCACCTTCATACCCAAAGCGGGCAAAGCCATTAACACGGACAACCTCCGCCCCATCTCCCTTACTTCTTGTGTGGGAAAATTAATGGAGACGATGGTGCGCGACAGGTTGTCCGCGTTCCTGGAGAGCAAAAATGCATTTGCAGACACCATGTTCGGGTTCCGCCCACACCGGTCCGCGCAAGATGTCTTGCTTCAGCTCGACCATGAGATCCTCGATCCAGTCGAGTATCCCCTGAATGACAAAGTTGTGCTCGCTTTGGATCTGAAGGGGGCCTTTGATAACGTGACCCACGAAATTATTCTAACACATCTCTCACAGGTGGATTGCGGCCAAAACACTTTCAACTATATTAAACAATTCCTCACTGACCGACAATCATACATTCGGATTCAGGACATTGAACACGGCCCTTACCGATTAGGCACGAGAGGGACTCCGCAGGGAGCGGTCCTCTCGCCCCTCCTATTCAATGTGGCAATGATGAGACTCCCCGCTCAGCTGGCGAAAGTCGAAGGCATACAGCATGCGCTGTACGCCGACGACATCACCATATGGGCGTCACACGGCTCGGCAGGAGACATGGAGGCAAGCCTGCAGCAAGCGGCGGACATCGTGGATGACTATGCCCGTCGCTGCGGCCTTCAGTGCTCCCCGTCCAAATCGGAATTCGTGCACATACGCCCCTCACCAAAGTGCACCGCAAAGATCGACCTCTCCCTTCACAGTGGACCAATACCCGAACGCGATGAGATTAGAGTACTGGGGCTTTTTATACACAAAAATCGCAGAGCAGACACAACATTGGCCAAATTGCGTAAGGTGGGGGACCAGGTGGGCCGGATGGTCCGCCGGGTTTCCAACAAGCGCGGGGGGTTACGATGCAAAGATGCCTTGCGGCTGGCGCATGCATTCGTAACCAGCCGAGTCCTGTACTCGGCTCCATACCTCCACCTACGCAAATCCGACGAGAATGCACTCGAAGTCATTCTCCGCAAAATCTACAAGCGCGCCCTCGACCTTCCTGTCAGCACCTCTAACCAGCGCCTTTTGGGCTTGGGAATGGTGAACACCTTCAAGGAGCTGAGAGAGGCGCACTTGACAAACCAATATACTAGACTCTCTAAAACACCGTCGGGTCGCCGCCTCCTTGCCCGGCTACACATCAATCACTCAATACACACGGAAGAGCGCGTACGGATTCCAGAAGTTTGGCGATACTCCTTGCACGTGCGCCCTCTTCCGGCTAACATGACCCGAGACGACTACACTGGCCGACGCCTCGCGCGGGCGGAAGCCTTGGCTCGACACTACGGCCACAAATTCGGGGTATTCTACGTGGACGCCTCCGGCCCGCACCACGGTGGTTGGTATACGGCTGCGGTCGTCCACCAAAACACCGTTGTAAACGGACTCACATTCCGTGCACATAACATTACGCACGCGGAGGAGATCGCCATCGCACTAGCCGCCGCAGATCAGGACTCGAGGGTCATCATCACCGACTCAAGGGGTGCCTGTCGCAATATTGAACAGGGATACATTCCGTACCGTGCTTATAAAATATTGCAGAACAGCAGCTACCTAGGTGCCCCCGCGCACCGAACGATCATATGGGCTCCGGCTCACACGGGCCTCGATGGTAATGAGACGGCCGATGCCGCTGCCCGCGCGCTCACTCTCCGGGCACCATCCTCGTCCCCTACCGATCCGGAACTCGAACCCAATCCTGCCTACACCTTTAAGGAGATCACACAATTTTATCAATCCGGCCATAACGTCTATCCAAAACCCTGTAAGGGCCTCACGAAGGCGGAGGAGCGAATCCTCCTTCGCCTTTACACTAAAACTCTATTGTGCCCGGCAATCATAAAACACTTTGACCCCGCATGCACGGGGAAGTGCCCGCATTGTGAGGAAAATTCCTCTGACATTTTCCACATGGTGTGGGCATGCCAAAAAACCCCAAACGTTACCCCACTACCCAACCCTTCGCGGGAGGACTGGGAGGCAGCCCTGCTCGGCTGCTCTGACCTGACGGCCCAACGGGCCCTGGTCGAGCGTGCCCGGGCCGCGGCCAACGCCAATGGGCTCCCGTAAGAGGGAGCCCACCTAGTGTTTGTACGGGGCGGCCCCTTAAGGACCGTTCCCACCCTCCCTGTAAATAACATCTGTAAATAAATGTTTTTCAGCAGCAGCGAGCCCCCGCCACCTGCAACAAAAAAAAGCGTCTGTTTATTGATGATGATAGTACTACTAGCGCCACCTCGCCTCGCGGTATTGCAGTTCATGACGCCGCCGCTACGAATTTGCATGTTATTTTGATACAACAGCCCAAAGGTACAGTTTCCGTTCTCTAAACTGGTAGGTGTTCTGTGACAGGAAGCTGTAGCAGTTGCCTACGACCCTACTCTAGCTTATACCCTCATTCACCGCCTCCCCTGAGGCTCTACAGCTGAGAAGGCAGAGGAGACCGCCATCTTCTCGGCCCTTGCACAATTCGATGCATAGTACGTCTTCACTGATTCAAACACCGATCTGTCCAACTATGCCAAGGGCAGTGTACACCCCTCTGGGAGAAAGTTATTTAATACTTCCTCAAAAAATTTACCACGAATGGTAGAGTTGCACTGGGTACCGGCTGATTCTGGGAACCCCGGAAATGTTGCTGCCGATAAATTGGCCCGTGGGTCGATTTGCCGGGCTCCGGACAGCCTTGATTCGGGCTTCTCGAAGGAGGGGCAGCACACTTTTGCAGAGCTCACGCAGATCCTCCGTTTGAACAATCGGATTTACCCTCCTCCAAATCCCTCTTTTACTCACTCCAAACAAATCCTGTGGAGACGTCTACAGACTCGCACACTTTCTTCCCCTCAGCTGCTGTTACACTAAGGGCCCCCCCTATTGGAAAAATTGCCATGGTGGATACTGGAAAACATGGTGGGCGTAGTGGAAATAATAGTGGGCATGGTGGAAATTATGATGGCTATGGTGGGACGTAGTGGAAAATATGGTGGTTATGCCGGGACATACTGGGTTGTATGGTGTACAGATTATGGGTAAAGTTGAAATGATGGTGGAAAGCAGAGGCTAGATAGTGGGCAATAATGGAACACTCTGCCCACCATAGCGATAATGCTGGGAAGCCCTAAGCATATGGTGGGTGGTGCTTATCATGGTGGGCTACATGGTGTACCAAGCTGAGAAACTTTTCCCACCATTGCGATAATGCTGGGAAGCACTAAGCAGATGATGGGTGCTGCTTGTTATGGTGGGCCACATGGTGTACCAAGCTGAGAAGCTCTGACCACCATCGCGATAATGCTGGGAAGCAGTAAGCAGATGATGGGTGGGCTTATAATGGCGGGCAATTTATATAGTGTGCCAAGCTGGGATCTGTACACTACATGTTCTACCACCATGATTTCCACCAAAGGTTAGGCCTACTGACCGAGCCCGTACAGTTGTGTTATCTGTGCTTCGGGTTTCAGAATACACGATTACGACGATTAAGTATAACAATACAGTGCAGCCATATGGCATCAGTTAACCTAAATGAAGCATTTTTCATTGTGTATGGTGTCTGCTCAAGAAGCAACAAACATCGATGCGACGCGATTAAAGCACTCCCAGAGAACGTAATTAAGTGTCCTCTCACCGACAGCCGCCGGTCGCACTCGCCGGCACTTCTCTAGCTTTTGTACGAGAACTCAGACGTGGCAATTCGTGTGCTTGGTGAACCATTATGATAGCGCAATGTTTCCGGCACACTGCATTCGTTTTGGCCAAGCCGTTATGTAGTCGTTGCTTTAGCGAAAGAGCTACAGCATTGCGCTGGAGCGACCGCCCTCTACATTATGCGAAAAAGCATCCCAATACTCAATCAAATAAATTAGGCGAGCGTATCTATGAAATGAGCCTAGAAGCGTCATAAAGCGTGAGCAGATGTCACCCTTTAGAACGAGCGCGAAACGGATATTAAACTTGGCAGACCCTGCCGGTAAACTGTTGCTGCTCCCCAGTCCACTTGGTTTTTTTTTTTTTCCCTTGAAGTTGTGAACTGTAAAAAAAATAGCACTAGTTCCATTAACATAGGGGAAATCGTTACAGGCCGCAGTTGCTCGTGTTTAATAAATGTGCAATTTTTAGTAGCAGGTGTAGATCTCGTCTATGTTGTGTACACGACGAACATAACTCAAGTTGAACCTTAAGTTTGTATCCGAACTAAGTATTTAAGACGCAATGACCGTCATGTTGGTGTGGCGCAGTGGTTAGTGTCTTTGAATGGGAATGAGCAGGTTGCACGTTCGAGCCTCCATGGTGCTATGTTTTTTTTTTGCTGGACGGGTGTTTTTATACCGTTTTTATAGAATTCTTTTTTATTTTTTGTGGCAGCTCGTCACGGTGATTCTGACGTCTTTTCGCGCTCAAGTGTGGCCGGCACTGCAGCACCCACCATACCCACCATGCGCCATGGTGGGCGTTTCCCACCATTCACCCACTACATTAATCCACTATAATGGTGGGTGGTGGTTTCCACCATGCCCACCATTCGTTTTTTTCCGATAGGGGGGGGGGCACTTCTGTCTGTCTGTCTGTCTGTCTGTCTGTCTGTCTGTCTGTCTGTCTGTCTGTCTGTCTGTCTGTCTGTCTGTCTGTCTGTCTGTCGGTCTGTCTGTCATTCTGCGCTCGGCAGGAGACAATGTGCGAGATGCAAACGCAATGGTGATCGGATGATCACCTAACTGTTTTTGAAACAATGCTCCTAGTTCAACATCAGACGCATTCATTGTAATGGCGATAGGAAGCTCTCTATTGAAGATACTGACAACTGGCTTCGAGGTCAGGATTCACCTAACTTTATTGAAGCTCTGTTCAGCTTCAGCTGAAAAAGCAAAAAGCACAAGCTGTCAAAAGCAGCAAAAAACTGTCCTTGCCGAAGTAAGATACGCGTCTGGCTAATGCGACACAAGCTTTGCATATTATTCAACAAGACCAAGAAATAGTTGTAAGGATTTGGCCCCTATAAGCCGCGGTGAATCAACAATGGCCTGAACCAGGTGCATAGCCAGGAATTTTTGGGGGGGGGGGGGGGGGTGGCGCCACCTTGAGAAAATTTCGGGGAGGGGGGACACGTGCTTGGTGTGCTACCCCATGGCTACGCCCCTGGCCTGAACTTTTCCTTCAACGGGTGTTAACCAGCTTGAACTCATCGTGTGGCCTAAAAATTTCAATTTATTGAAAGCAAAGATACACTTGTTATTAGGTTCATACCACATTTGCTGATGCGAGAAAGAACGGCATGTAATTTGTATCGTGTTCTTTTCGATGTCGGCCCCACACTAATATGTCGTCTAAGTAGCACAGTGCACCTTAGCAGCCTTTAAGTATGATAGACATCGTGAAACACGGCAAGGTAGATGCAAGCCTGCGCAGCCAAAACGAAACAGTTCATCGTGCGAAATAAATGTGGTTAGGTCTGTACTGCACTGAGAAAGTTCAACTTGATGTCGAGTGCACGCAACGTCCAACTTAGAAAGGCGCACGGCCCGGGCAGCTGTTGAGAGAGAGAGAGAGAGAGAGAGAAGACTTTATTGGACACAAGGGGCGGCAATTTGGTCTCGGTGGCTTTAGGTGGCGGCTCGTAGTCCCTGGACTCAGGTGGCGTCCTCGGCCTTCCAGGCGGCCCAGAGTTTGGTCGTTCAGCTCTGGGCTTTGGAGGGCCGCCTCCCAGCGGCTGCGATGAAGAAGGTCCCTCGCGGCTCCCGCAGCCGGGGCGGCGGCAGGAACGAGTGAGCTCGAGGCTCCCTGTGATTTGGTATTGACGGCCGCTATAGGTGCATCGCAATTGGTGGCGTTTTCACGACTGTCGTCGCCAGCAATATCCCAGAGCATGTTGCTCAGCGTTGCTCTGTGCCCACACGCTTTACAGATATCGGTGGGGTATATGTTCGGATAGAGGTGGCGTAGAACGACCGGGCTAGGGTAGCAATGGGTTTGTAGTAAGCGAAAGCTTACGGCATCGCGCCTATTTAATTTCTCGTGCGGTGGCGGGAATCTACGCCTTTCGAGCCTGTAGGGTTGGGTGATGACACGGAATGTTGTAAGATGATCACCCCATGACCATTCTGAATCTTGTTGCTGCGTACCTATCAAAGTGTCTTGATCCAACAGATGCATCGCCCCGCTCTCGCAGTCAGAGGCGGCGACCACATAGTGGGCCGCGGCTCGGCGAGTGAGACCTCGAGCCGCGGCGTGGGCCGCCTCGTTCCGGGAATGCTGGTGCGTGCCGGGGTCCATATGAGGAAAAGTTTTGGAATTCGGGGTTGTGAGCGTGACGTCGAGTCACCATCTCCACCCATTTGAAGGATGTGCGCCGCTTCTCGCGAGGCACGTCCGCGCGCGAAACTGCGGACTGCCGCCTGCGAGTCGCTTATCACAATCTCTGCATGCGGCGCTGCGGCGAGTGCTAAGGCTATCGCGGCTTCTTCGGCCGCCTCCATGTGTCCCGTCGTCACCGTGGCGCTCGCGAGGCATTTACCCTGATGGTCAACGACCACAGTTGCGTGGGCTCTTCTCCCTTCTCCATAGCTCGCGGCATCTACGTATACCACGTCTGTACTGTTACCAAACTTCTTTTGAAGGTGTCTAGCACGCTCGTTACGCCGTCCGATGTGGTGCGTCGGGTG